>JASCZI010030858.1:21035-31999 GCA_036250425.1 Stylosanthes scabra
CTAACATGATCTATCTTCAGCACTGAAAAGAAGAACAGTTAATAAAACAAAACCAAGATAAATGATATCAGCAGAAAGTAACTGAAAACAAACAGTAGACCCAGAAACAAATCCAGAAAAATGTAATTGTTTGGGACATTTACCACGGAGATCATTATGCAAACTGTGTCCCACTAATATGGCTCCATTTTCTAACAACTTCTTCATGGATTTCTATGAAATACCAGCACTTATTTTCAGAACTTAGACCAGTGATGCAGGATAACCACAAATTGAACCACAATATACCTGTATATCAGGTAAGGAGCACGTGACTGCCTCAATATCTTGAGAAGAAATACCAGTAATCTCTGTTCTATAGTCTGCAATTGCTTTCCCAGGTTTTACAAGTTCATTTAGCTTGACCTGAAATGTTGTGAAAAATTATCTCTGTTGCGAAGATCAGGAATCATTTGAAGACAATTATCTGGAGTGTGGAGCCTCAATTACTTTTCTTTTTACTTCTTTTTGTTTCTTTCTCTATTCTATCTGTCAGGAAGAGGGGATGTGGGCGGGATTGAAGAATAACCAAGTACAAGTAATAACTGGAAAACTTACCTCTAAATTATGGTCTACCACACATACTTTTACTACTGCTTCAGTCCCATCTTCACAGAGAACCATTTCACAATCAACAGCAAACATTTGAGTTGACTTCATTACCTTTTTTTTCTTAAGGTTTAAAATGATCCATCCCTTCATTTCAATAACAAAAACGCAAGTTAGATAATGCATAAGCAACTGCATCATTGGATAGAGTAATCATACAATCCAATCCGGATATTTCTAAAACTGAAGCAGAACAAGGCTATATGGTCCAATCAACTAGTAGAAAGATACATGTTAACAACTTAACATATGCATGTAATCAAATGATTTCAGGATCTGTTTGGGAAATTCATTGTTTAAGGAAAGAAAAGATCAATCATGGAATGGAAATTCATTGTTCATGTTATTGATGCAACATGAGAACAAATCGGTTCTCCTTTTTGGTAAGATATCGAGAAATATGACCACTGGTTTTATGATAACGTAAACTTTCTTTCTGAGTTATTAACTGAGAATTATGGAGGTAAAAATCCCACAATATGTATATGTACAAAGGGAAACCGAAAATATCAAAGCAAATATAGTACAACGAACCTCATCAACTGATGGAAATGAATAATCCAATGGATATAAGGGGTGCCGAAGAGTTATTTGGACTAGACTCTGTTCTGCCAACACCATTAAAGTTATACAATTATACAGAATCATCGAGAAATGTAAAACACTTAAAAGAAAAAACACCATTAAACTGCAAAGCAGAACCCGTATGCAGAAAATTTGTTGTTGAACTTGAAGAAGTTCCATTAATCCATTATCAAAAATCAAATCATAGAAAGAATGAGAAGAAAAATTAACAGCATATCACACTTCAAAATTTCTGTTTTATCTTAGATTAGATAAACATACTGTGCCAATGTCAATTACAATTCAAAATATCTACTTAGGTTCTGCATCCATTTGGTTGAAGCAACAAAGTTAAAGGTACAGTTTTACAATGGTACGGTGCTTTAGACTATAAAATAAAATGCAGTAAAACAACAATTCATAAAAACATGAATACCTAACTATAGTTTTTTTAATAATAACAAATAAATAAAATAAGGTACACACAAATAAGTATTTAGAAAAAAGGTTTTACTGTTTCAAATTCAATGAGTCTAGAAGGAGATTATGTCAACAATAAAATACTTAAAACAGAATGAAAAATGTACACCAATATTTGGGACAAAAAATCAAATTGCTTTAAATCATTATAGCATGTCTATTACAATAATGTTATTACCAACTAGTAGCAGTCTAGTCTAGAAATGAAAGTTTGTTTATAACAACAAAAATTGGCGAGTTTTCCAGAAGGACCAAGGCTACTGGCTACAAAAACTGTACCTGGTAGGGAGAAATATGTGAATTATCTTTCAATTGCTCCAGTAAATACTGATTTGAATGATGTCGCATTATGTTGTCAAAAAACTGAGTACATAGGGTAGATGGGTAAAATTTAATTAGTAATCCCGAAGCCTTTGTATAAAAAATGCCTCTCAATAGAATAAGTGGAAACTGGAAACAAAAACAAAAAAACAAAACAAAAAAAAAAAAAAAAACTCAGAAATTCTTTACCTTCAAATCATCCTCCTTTGAAAATGTTTTCAGGAATGCGGCCAAGACCTCATGGGACCTCTTTGATGGGTCACTCAATCCTGCCCCAAACTTTTTATCATGACTGTTCAAGAATTTTTTCCAGTCTCCAAATTCACCTTTCAGTCCTCTCTTTTGTGCCAATTTAACAATATCAACCAGCACCTATCCACATGAAAACATTATCATCTTGCAGGAGCAGAGGACGGTGAAGAAATAACAGGAAAAGAAGAAAACCAAAAGATAAAAAATAAATTAAGGGGGTAAATGAGATTTTGCCCATATAAATAAACAAGCAGATATGTACATCTAAAAGTCCCAGAATGCTTCATAGTTTATCAAACTGATCATGAGATCACAATTATCATCCCAAACAGGCAAGGAAGTCACATGGAATTTTAGGTTACACACGATTCTAAACTTTTCTTTATGAACTCATACACTAAACTCATACTTCATAGAAAACATAATCTTTTGCCTACTAAATTTCAATGTTGCTCTTGAAACTTTAAAGAGAAGGGAAACAAATAAGAAACAAGCATGTTAAGTAGAGACAAGTTGTTTTATTCCTAGCTTCTTTTTAACCAAAGTTAACTAGCTAAATCTCATTGCACGCAATTAAATGCTAATGTTCCTTAACTTATTTTGTTCCCTTTTTTTCTTCAACAGCGAGGGTTTATCATGAGAGATATTATTCAGTATCTAGAAAAATTAAGAAAATGAGATATTGGAAATATGAACTTCTACCCTGAGCCTAGCTTAGCTTATTCTCTGCTCACTTACTCACTGCCAGTCTGCCACATCCATACAAACCCATTCATGTCTCCAATACATGCAAATTGAAGCATGGGAAGTTATATTGTAACTTATTAATTTATTATTATATCACAGGGGAAAAAAAGTTATTTTCCATGGGAATAGGGAAGAAGCCGGAAGTTAGTTACCTTTTTGTCAGCAGTGTCAAATTTTTCGTCCATGCTGGAGTAGCTAATTTAGATAAGTAGAGGACCGCGGAGAGAGTTGCAAGTGTTGGTGGCGCTGATAGCTGGAGGAAGAAAAATGTTCAATATAAGTTCACAACTTCACATTTTTTACAATCACATAATCACGCCAAAACCATAAATTAACACAATGTTCAATATACTATAAAATCAGTTATCAAAATCAGGAACACCAGCGACAGCAACGAGCAATGAGTGGTGATAGAAGAGTTAGAGCAGCGACAAAGCCACATACAAGAGTGAGAGAACCACCAAGAAGACTAGAGTGAACGCAGCAACGATGAACTGAGCTGAAGGGTGCCATAATAATGGCTAATAAACAGTGAACATAGTTGTAACCACCGACCCGGTCATCGAACCAGTCAACATAATGGGTCACTGGGTAACAGGTTCAACCGCTGGGTCACTGATTGAACCGGTGAACCGTCTCAAATAAATAAAAATATAAATTATGAAAAACTTAACATTAAAATTTGAAATACATGTCTTTAATAACCGTGCAGTCTCAATTCCTAAAAATAACTAATACTAAAATACAACCATGGTTTCTAATTTTGAGATAATAAAATGCCAACAAATTGCAAGCATAACATCCATAAAGACTTGAACTATGCCCAAGGAGTAATTTCAAAAACCCCACCACCTTCCCCCACCTTTGTCTCCTCCTTGAACTCACACTAGAAATTATCTAACCTAACACCACCAATACTTATGCACAACTCAATGACGAAGAAGGGTTAAAACCAAGGTATTTATAGAAAAAACTTCGTGTAGTGATTCCAGTCAATCAAATTCAAAGACACCAATTCAATTCCTACAAAAATTGGCTCATCCACTTATGCTAGATAGCTAACATAACATCAGAGTTTCTTAAGTTTCGAAATATATGACTAGCTAACATATCATCAAAAGAATTCTGAAAATGGAAGATTGTTCAAGACCTGTAGTAGTTAAAAAGGGATAAAACTTCAAAACCGACATTCAGTCATACACACATGTATTCCAAACTGAAAATTGAGATGTGGGAATGTATTCCAAACTCCAAGCACATTCATAACAGCACAAGAAGCCTGACGAATTCCAAAAGAACTTCAATTTGAGCATTAATATTACAATGAACCCCTCAAGGTCAATGAATCCAACCACAAGGGTATATTAATGCTCACATGTAAATAGCAATAGCATGTGTTTAAAATGAGTCTTTAACTCTTTTCTCAGCCAAATCACTGCTGCAAACATAAAGAAGATGAGACTAGCTCGTCTCGGGTATCACACTGCAAGAATCATTAACAAATCATACTTTATACATATTCTCTAAAGTAGTAGTGTTTCACATAACACTAGTTGATTAGTATCTTCCAATTCCAGATGATAGCTATCACACTTGGAAGAGGGAATAATAATGCAACAAAATCCAATCCATTTAAACACATTATAAGGATAGCACAACTCAATATAACATAAACTCTGCATTGTGATAACAATATCTGTTCAAGGCTTGAAGCAACCAAAACATAAATGCTTGATAATATAAAAAATTCTAGTAGTGATTTCTTCCTTAAAAATACTGATATATAGGAAATGCAAGATCAAGTCCAAGTGGGTACACATGTTAAAACAATTTGAAAGCACTGAACTAAACCCAACATGCTACTTTCAAAATCAAATACATTACTTTACTAGTATTTTCTAAGTCAAATAGCTCAAACTTCAAACCCAATATTTAAAACAATAGTAACAAGAAAGGCTCTATCAGCTAATAATTGGGAGTTAGTTAATAGTACTAACCAGGATTATAACCCAGAATTGATTTGCCCCCCTTTTCTTGCTATTCTCACTCAGTTTACAATAAGTTTGCAAATATCACAGATATCATTAGCTATAATCCAGGTTTTGATTGGACTAAAGATTCTGTTTTTAATACAAATTACAACAATGAAAATATTGAATGACATAGTTGGCATAAGGGTGTTGCAGCAGCTTCTTTTATCAAATATATATATGATTGCTCACTTCTTAAGAGGCATTTTATCAAACAGATAGGGTGCATATGTATCAATCATGAGCAACTAAACGTAGAATTAACAACTAAGAGGGAAGAAAGAAGAGAGAGCTAGAGAAACGCAGCAAGCCAGCAACCCAGTAAGCAAAATGCTCAGAAAGGGAAGGAAGCAAAATACCTATGAGTCTCTGACGGTGGTCACGGACTGACAGTGAACGGAAGGCATCGACGAAGAGAACCTTCACGGTGACGACGAGAACCGCCCCGGCGAAGACGAGAACCGTCACGGAAGAGAACGGCGACGGTGGTGGTTGAGAGAAGAGTCGAATGGGGGCGTTGGGACAGGCTGAGAAAAGAGGAATCTGAAATTCAGAATTAGGGTTGTTTTGGGTTTGGCGCTGATTTTGGGTTTTGAGACTGCGCTAATCCAGCCCTGTTTATTTGGGCTTGTTTAGAGTAAGGACCAACATTTACTTTTTTATATATTTTAGGGCTATAGACTATAAAAATTTGAACAGTTTAGGGCCAGCTCTAGGGTTGGGTATGTAACATACCGTATGTTTTTGACGGCTCTAGATATCACCAACCTGGATTCATCTAGCAGTGCAAGCATTTTGTCTTTCATGGCGCCGGATACAGTGGTCCAAAATGTTTTGGACTATTGAAAATTCTTGATAAAAATATAAGGCAGAGGAGTGTAAGTTTGTAACTTTGTAGGTGGAATTTTAATGGTCCTCAGTTAAAAAGAGAAAGAATAAACTTCCTAATAAAAAAAAGAGAAAATAAGCAATTAATAATTAATAACAAAGAGAAATTTTATTTTACTTTATTTTGTTTCTAGCATAGAAATTTAATTTAACTTTTAATAAATAAAATTTATTATTAGTTAATTTTAAAAAGACAAAAGTATTTTTTAGGATTCGTATTATTTAATTGTTCTAAAGATTAAAATTTTGGATTTGAATTTAAATGATCAAATTATTTCTTTTAAGCATTAATTTTAAAACTCTAACGTATTTATATAAAGATTATTAAAAAAATACCCTTTTAATATTAGTGTTGTTTAAATACATTAAAATTAAAAATTTAAATTTATTATTAAAAAACTAAAATATCCCGCTTAAAATATTACTTTAGAATTGATTTTTTTTAGCTAGACTGATGTTATTTCATAAACTTAGAATGCTTACATTTTAAATTTAATTAAAAAAAATATACTTTTAAACTATGTCAATTTAGGATACGACAATCTTTGATACAGCTGTCTTTCATGTCCAATTATGTCCTTATAAAATAAAAAATATCTTCGGATATAATTGATCGTCCAAAATATCATCATGTATCGATATGTCCAATTTTATTATTAACACTAGCGGCTCAGAGGCACTATATGCCTATTCAACAACTTTTTTTTAATTTTAATGAATGAATTATTTTAATTTTTAAGAATATATTATTTATCATTTTAATTTATTATTTGATTAATATTCTTCACTTCAATATTTTCATTACATTATGTTTAGTCATTTTTCTATTATTTTTAAAGAATTAATTTTAAATTTTTTAAGAATATATTATTCATCCTTTTAATTTGTTATCATAGTAATATTTATCATTTTAATATTGTCATTTACATTATAATCATCAAAAACTGAAGAGGAATAATAATATCATAACTTTAGCTGCGTTGCTATGGTTTTTAAAAAAAATTAATTTTTAAATTTTTATTTCAATAATTGTTAAATTGATAAAAAAAAATAGTAAATTATTTAAAAGTAATAAAAGATTTATTTAACATTTAGAATGTATAGAATAAATAAATTTAAATTAAATAAGGTGTAATAAAATCATTATATTATCATTAGTAGCAAAATCAATATAAAGATCTATAAATATGATCTACAAGTTATGTTATTTTTTTAACTCCAGTTTGCATGTGAAATATATTTTATTGATAAAACAACCCAAAAATTAAAAAATACATCCTATGATTTTTAATTTATTATCTATTATTGATGATATATTTTAGAGATTACAATAAATATGTTAATAATTTTATAAAAACTAGCGGCATCATAGGCACTGTCGTGCCTGTTCAACCTCTTTCTATTATTTTTAAAAAGTTAATTTTAAATTTTTTTTAAAAAAATATTGTTCCATTTTAATTTGTTTTTAGAATAATATTCATTATTTTAATATTTTATTAATATCTTATTATAAAAATATTTTTAATATTTTATTCATAAAATTTTAAATATAATATCAATAATTAAAAAATCAATAATGATATATATACACTTATTTTACACAACCAAGTCTTAACCAAGCATTCTCAACCCATTTTCACCAAAAGTATGAAAACACGTGCATTTCTTGAATCTGGCCTTCAAGCTTTTCTTCGTGATCTTCTCGTTCCTCGCGCTCTCTTTAGCCACTTCCGCTCCGATTGTAGCCTGTTAAACCCTGAAACGCTTGAGCAAACAAATCAAGGCATCGAGCGGAACGGAAAACAGTTGAATACATAGCAGAAATTGGTTCAAATAGCAGATATTTACATTTTAGGTTAAAAGGAACGATTATTCACAAAATCTTGCTTGTTTTGCACTGTATTTAGAACAATCTTTTCTTGCAGTACATGCAGGCGTCTAGAATTTCATATCTCATAAGATAGTAGTCTTATTATGTGGTTTACTTTTAATCTGAGCTAAATTATGTCAACATTTCATGCATAGGTGGATTTATTCTTCTATAGAGAACCTGAAGAGGCCAAGCAACAAGAGGAGGAGAAATTACTAGCTGTCACAGAATATGCTATTCAAGACTTTGGTGCCTCTGGCATTTCTGCCTTCCCCGCCGCTGATGGCGAATGGGGGTCTGTTACAGCTGATCAACCCTGGCCTGCAGTGGTTCCTCAATAACCTATTGCAGCTTCCCTTTCTGACCGGGCTCCAAATGCTTGTAAGTATAATTTATTCAGCTTTGTATCTGTGGTTATATGCTAGTCATTTTTTATTTAAAAATAATTTATTCAACTTTTGATTCCATATTTGTTGTCCATTTTTTCTAATAAATTGGATGCAAAATTTTGTTGTTTGATGCTTTTAATATGTTTTTGTGTTGCAACGGTTATTCTTCAATATACGAAAGTCTCTACAACTTTACCATAGTTTGGTTAAAAAATGAGATCACAATTTGTTTGACCTAAGTTCTTTTTATAGCTGCAGCTGCAGGTGATTGGGAACAGGTTCCAGCTCCTTAGGCTTTCATTCCTACACCAGGAGCTGTTGCTCCCGCTGGATGAGAATAGGCTCTGATTATGAGATTTTCTTTTGTTTAGGATAGATTCATCTTTTTACATGTAGGTTTGATATTTGGAGTTGTAAAATTTTGTTTTGGCAATTGGCATATGGATGGGAACTTGGTTTGTTTCAACTATTTAATTGTTCCATTGCGAGCGACAATGGTACTCATGTTTGCTTAGAAAAAAATGTCTGAAAAATATTAATATTACAATCACATTTTTATTTTAAGCTATTACCTCAACTTCCCATGTGGCCATTTGAATCTTACTATTTATAAAGAAGAAAAGTAAATAGGACCAACGTTTACCAGGCTAATATTAACCAATTTTAAGACTTAGGTTTAGTATTAATAAGAATTATATAGAGTCTAGATTTTAATATAAATATAATTATTTAAAAATGTTAGCTAATGTTGACCGAAAAAAATTAGTAACTTTTTATTACTCCAAGTTTAAGATAAGGGTAATGTATATTTTTTTCTCTAAAATTTTGCTAAAAGTTTTTAAAAATACTCTAAAGACTTATTTTGTTTCATAAGTTTTGTGCTTGATTTTTTTTTTTTTTTTTGTCTTTGTGCTTGATTTGTTTGTGATGAAAGTTCTTGTATCTTGAAAAATTAAATTAAAAAAAATAAAATTAGGAGTATTTTTAAACTCTAATACACTCTAACGACAAACAATATATTTTATCCTTAAAATAATTATGTTATGAGTAGGGATGTACATGAAGTTCGGTGAAATTTGGTCTTCTTTAATTTGGACCCGATCCAAAATATATATTGGCTTATTAAAATATATAATGGCCTTATTATTTAGATTTTGACTTAACCTAAATTCGATAAAAACTTATCATGCACTTTCGGTCCAGATAAAAATTGGGTCTTTAATGATCAAAATATGAAGTTTAAGAGTAATAATAAATAACCAACACAATATTAACTAACAATAACTAGTAAAAATTGATCATCCAAAATCATAAAATATAATCATCTAAAAACGCTAAAATTAATCATTCAAAAATATTAAAAGTGATATCCAAAAATTAAGAAAACATATAATCCGAGAAAATAAAACTCCTCTTTTTTCTCTCGCACCGTCGACGGACTCATCCTCTACAACGCCTGCGACTCTGACGCACAAGCCTCCTAGGGTTCGAGCTCAAGTCCAACTCCAACTGCAACGACGGCTTTGGTGGTGCAATCGTGAAAGTCAAGGTCTATGAGCAGGTGCTGAAGATGTTGAGAGAACAACTGTTCCAGATGAAGGAGTTGAAGATAGGTTGTGCCTTAATACGCTGTTGTGAGTTCACGATGTTGACAAGAAGATGAATTAAATAATTGCAATAGTTTAGTAACAATAAAAGGAGTGTAACAAGAACAATGAGTGTTTTCCAGAAGCAGAAGCAGGTGTCTTGAGGAGAAGAGGCGGAGGGCTTGAAGAAAATGGTAAGAAAGGGAGTTGTTGGCAAATATTGGTTATATTGTTATTGGCAATAGAGACTTTCTCTCGTCAGTTACGTGCTATTTAAGTTATGTAGATAACATGTAATATTAAAATGTAATAAGATTATATCCATTAAAAAGACAGTTAGTCGAAGGTGCGATTCCACTGTGTACATCCAGCAATATGGCTAAGCAATCTGTTTGACCTTATGAATCCAATTTTCCTCTCCCCATGATCTGCAAGGTGCTATTCCACGCTGTCCTCCCATTGGCTATGCTACTCAATTTTTTTTGTTAATATTCAATGCCTTTCCACCAATAAGGCTTGCTGGTTGTGAGGAAAGATCTTTGTCTTTATGTGTGGAGCTGGAGCATGAGTTGACAGTACTCAACTTAACATCATTACAAAATTGAAAAATGGTCTTCATCCCAAGAATTAAAAAAGTGAATGAGGTTGATCTGTCTCCTCTCAATGTGATGCATGAGCATCTTTAGAGGTTTTCTAAGATAAATCATACTCAATTCTTTGTAATATTAATACAATAATTCACTAAAGCAGCCAAATACATGTTATAAATGTAATTATTTTATCTACATGGTACTTTGATGTAGTTTTGTGAAAATTGTAGGAAAAACAGGTTGAAAAGCCAAAAAGATGAAGGTTGGAAACTTAGCTTTGGAACTCAGCCAGGAACCCACGCATATGCGTGGAAGTCAGCTAGGAGCCCACGCATATGCGTGGCATGCAACAACCAAGTCATTCCCGGAGCCAAGTCACCACGCATATGCGTGGACATCAATCAGCCACCCACGCATATGCGTAGTTCACTTCTGTCTAGACAAGCAGCCTACGCACACATCAGAGACCCCACGCATATACATCAGCAACCATGTATATGCGTAGCCAAGCACGTCCAGCATCACGTTTGGACGTGACCAAGCACGTCGAGCCTCACGTTTAGACGCGGCGCGAACGTCACGAGGGAATAGAGCCCACG
>JASCZI010030859.1:0-23467 GCA_036250425.1 Stylosanthes scabra
ATAGTTAAATTTAGATCTTTTACTGATATTGATTCGATCTACTTAAGCACACTAATTGGAGTATTGATTAATTCACACTTCTCCGTGGGAACGATATCCACTCATATAGTGATACTACTTGATCCGGTTCACTTGCCGGAATAGCTCATTTTGTTTACATAAGAAGAGGGTTCCGAGAGCTATCAATGATCTGTCTTTTATTATTTCAGATAATCAATTTTTGCAAAGTTTTTGTATGTTATTTTTTTTCTATTGACTGATTATTGGATAATATTCTATTTATTAGCTATTTTAATTAAAGGATGTTTAATGTATGACCACTCTATTCAAATCTAAATGCTCTCTTTATTTTTAATTTTATTTAAGGTGTGTTTAAATTATAATTTATAATAACGAAATCTAATCATGATCTTGATAATACATTTCATGATGTGCACAAAAGCTAACGTTCTACGAAGTGTAACTAACCCTAGTCCCCAATAGCTTTATGATTGATGAATTTAACGAGGAAACAACCAATTTCCAAGCCAAGGTACTCATTTTTATTTCTCTTTGAGAGAGGAAAAAGACACTATTTTTTCTTCGTTTCATTCCATTATTTTTATTTCAAAATACAGCGCGATATTATACTTTAAAAAAATTTTATGTCTTTATTTTGGGCATAGTATTCTAAAAGAATAACGTATCGATTTTGTCCCGAATAGTTGGAGTAACTTTTAAAGATATTTCTAATGTTTAAAATATTCTATTTATATATAAGTTTTAAAATCGTATTAATCTTGTCATATCTAACTTTATTAGAATAAAACCTCAACAATCTTTTTTTTCAAATGCGAAATTGGTTAACCAATAGTTTTCAAAAAACTTTTACCCACGATCACACTTGAACAACTCAAGAATGATAAGATTTGGGTAAAGAAAAACATTATGTGCTTCACTTCTTTTGGTCTTTGTGTTATGTTCATACAATTGAGCTTATTAAATAATTATCGATGAAACATCACTTATAAGTTATAACATTCACGTGTATAGGCTGTTAGTGATTTTTACTGCTGCTTGACTGTAGGACAAGATTCATACATTTCAAAATGTTAGAAATATAAATAAGGCATTTTAAAGATTAAGGATATTATTGGGACTTATCCCAAACATCAGGAATAAAAACGATACTTCAATCTATTCTAAAATGAGATTTTCGGGTGAAATCCATAAATATCAAAATGCGCCTTTTTACAAGACGCGAGAATTTTTTTTGTCTAAAAGAAATGATTTCTCTCTTTTCGTTTTTATCTTTTTATACAATTTATGAACCATATTGAAGTGACGACGGATTATTGCAAAACATGTGACAACATCAGGACCTCAAATATTTGAAATACACCAAAATTTACCCCACATGAAAATTAATTTCCAACAATATATTAGATAAAATAAGCGCTATTCAAAAGAAAAATTAATTCTTAAAATATAAAAAAATCAATAATTTTAGGTGAATAAATAAAATCACTAACCAAGTTTAAACTAAGTAATTTATCTCACACGCATTTTAGAAAACCTTTTTCACTTTGTTTTCTCGTTTCTTTGTTTCTTTCAAATCGCCACGTTCAATTCCCATTGTTCTTCTTGTGCTCGCTTTCTCTGTGCTGTCATCTCTGTCGTTGTCATCTTATTTAGCAGCTTCTTCTTATTCTTTGTCTTCATCTTCTCTATATCTGTTTTTTCTGTTCAGTTGTTCTATAATGTTAGATTGTACTTCAGATCATGGAATGGAATTGGATTTGAATCGTTCATGTGAATCAGAGCAAATCTTACAGGTTTTAATTTGAAACTTGAATCAATTCAATGTTTCTTACTTTGATTCTACTTTTCATTTTTTTAGATTCGTTGTTCATTTTCTTTCAGTTTATTGTACCATTTTATTTTGGTTCATTATATCATGTTATTTCAGTTTAGTTTTTGTGGTGTGTTTTTCACTTTTGAGATTCGTTGTGGCATTTATTTCAGTTCAGTTTATCATTTTATTTCAATTTAGTTAATGACTTTTACATGTTGTATTGTGTTGATGTTTTGTAGTTTTATTTCATTTTATTAATGTTCAATTTTGTAATACATTTTAAATTTGTAAAACTGAATCAGAGTGAAAAATCAACAAGAGAAGATCAAAACTAACACAAAAACTAAGCTAAATTGAACCGAAATAATAAGAAACAGTGTTCTAATTCTAATAAGCAAATCAAAACTGAATCAGAGTAAAAAATCAGCATGGGAAGATCAAAACTAACACAAAACCTAAGCTAAACTAAACCGAAATAATAAGAAACAAGTTTCTAGTTCTAATAAGAAAATCAAAACTGAATCAGAGAGTGAAACATTAGAAAGGGAAGACCAAAAATTAACATAAAACCTAAGCTAAATTGAACCGGAAAAAAAAAAAGAAAATTTCTAGTTCTAATAACCAAATCAAAACTAAATGAGAGTGAAAATTAGCAAGGGAAGACCAAAATTAACACAAAACCTAAGCTAAACTGAACCGAAATAAACACAAACAGGTTTCTAGTTCAAATAACCAAAACAAAATTGAATCAGAGTGATAAATATATTTCGGTTAGATATACCTATTTATTTTGGTTCTATTTTGTAGTGTTCATGTGACGTTGATGTTTATGCTGATAAATATATTTTAGTTCATTTTATTATTATATTTCGATTAGATATACCTTTGTATTTCGGTTCAATACACCAAAGAAAAAGAAGAAGATACAGATAGGAATGTCAAACGGGCGGGTCTGACCTATTTGGGTCTGGCCCATTTAGCCTGCGGGTTAAACGAGCCAGCCCATTTAAGCCCGATTTATATACAGGCTATCATTTTCTAGCCCGACCATTTTATGGCCAGCCCGATGGGTAAACGGACCGACCCGTTTAATTAATTAATTAATTTTTAAAAAATAAACAAAATTTTAAATTTTTAACTTTAAAAAAAATTATTTTTTGACAAACAGAAATACATTTTTTTTAGGAAAAAACCTTAGAAAAAACCAAATTTTTTTAGTTGGTAAATCTAGTTTTCGAGGTCGAATAAGAGAAATATAGAAAAATGCTATTTCTTGAAAAAATTCAAAAAAAATTTAAATAAATGGGCCAACGCATTTAGCCTGCGAGCTAACCCGTTCAACCCGAACTTTTTTTAGGTAAACGGGCTCAACCCCTTTAGCCCGGATTTTAAACGGTCCGGGCTTAAAGGCAAAAGCCCGCCCGTTTAGACAAATAAACGAGATGAGCCGACGGATTTGCTCCATTTTGACAACCCTAGATGCAGACTTGGAAGGAAGGAGGAGGAGGAGGAGGAAAAGGAAGGCACTGACAGAAAAGAAAGAAGACGGTGATGACAACCACGACAGAGGAGGAAGAAGAAGACGACGACGACGAAGGAGGAGAAGGATAACGGAAGAGTATAAGGAGGAGAAGAAGGCGCTGGTGCAATAATTGGTGAGAATAGATTAAAAATGCTTGGTTGAACTTGGTTAAGTAAAAGAGATGTACAAATAGCATCACTGTAAAAAAAAATAAAACTCAATCTTTGATTTTCAAAATCAGAAACTATGGGTGACCAATACTGTATCAGCCAACAATCAACTAATATCCTCCTTTGCCCTCCCCTTCCATCTCTGATCTCTTCTGCGTCCCGACCTCCAACATCTACACCACCACCATTGCCACAATTCTTCTTCTTCTTCTTCTCTTCCATTGCTGGTCAACTCTTCGTCGCTGCTCCTTCTTCAAGATGTGTGTGTGTCGTGCTTCTCTCTTCTTCCTCAACCCGTCGTTGTGTTTCAGTCGTGCTCCATCGTGCTTCTCTCTCGAACGTTGCCGTGAGGAAGCTTATCCTCCATCGCGCTGCTGCTTCACTAAAGTAAAGGCTGCCGCTACTTCACGAAGCCTCTGTGGCGCCAATGTTGGTCGTCTTTCCCGAGGACTGGTCGTCACCGAGCATACTCTCTCCTTTAAGCATCCGTCGCCCCACTGAACGTTGTCTTCCACCAAAGCCTTGATTGTCGTTAAACAACATTGTCGCCTTTCTCTCTTCATTCACCATCATTGTCACCGTATTCTCTCACTCACGTTCTCGTCAATAACACACTGTCGTCGCTGACATGTTCTTTTAGATGATCAGAGTTGAGAATTTTGGATTATCAATTTAGCTTATTTTTAGATGATCAATTTTTTAATTTTTTTAATGATCATATTTGAGAATTTTGCATTTGAGGATCAGTTTAGATTATTAATTTCTTTTAGAGGATCAATTTTTCTCTTTTTTGGATGATCAGTTTATTTTCTGAAATATTAGTTTTCTCTATTTTTGAACGATCACTTTTGATATTTTGGAATAATCAGTTTTAATATTTTTGGATGATCAGTTATTATTATTTTAGATAATCAATTTTATTTTTCTGGATTAATGGCCAACCAAATGTTTATTAGCTGATGTTGACCAAAATTTGATTGGCTACCTAGCACAAGTAATCTATCAATTTTTTTAGTTACAGACTAATTTACCTTATACAAAATTATCAATGGACCAATTTGAAATTTTAATTTTAACAATATTATTCTCTAAAACATGTTATGGGGTGTTTATGCATCACACGGGTACAAGAATTGAATTTGCTAGGTGAGACAATTAAAAGCAAAATTAAAAAAATCAATTTATGTGTCTAGTTTGGTTTTATTTTATTTGGAAAATATTAATTTATTTTAATAATTTATTTAAGAAAAAACCCATCATTTGCAAAGTTTGTTGCTAAGGTTACACATTTACAGTAGGGGTGCACAAGATCCGGACCGGCCCGCAACTCAGTCCGGGCCTGGTGTAAATTTTGCCGGGTTGGATTTGTTATTTGTGGCCCGTTGTGATTTTCGGGTAGGATTCGGGTCTTGTTTCGAGTCACTCGGCCCGGCCACGAAGCCATTTATTTTTAATTAAAAATACTTTTAAGGTGAGATTAGTGGTCAAATATTACACTTTTAAACTTCTATTAATATTTTATATATTATATAATATTATTTTTGTTTTAAAATAATTTATTTGGTACAAACATAATATAACATTTGTTATAAAAAATTATTACTTTTTTATATAAAATTTATAAAATTATATATATTAATTTATATCATGTCTATTCGGGTCGGGTTCGAATCTTGCTAAATCTGGCTCGATGTCATACTTAAATTAAAAAATTAGACCCGCATGTTATTAGGACCGAGTTCGAGTCTTGTCAAACCCAACCCGGACTATGTGCACCCCTAACTTACAGCGTCACTCATAAGTCATAAGTCATAGGGCGCCATTTTGTAACCTTTTCTACTCCTGGGACACTTTTAACTTTCTATTTTCTTTATTTTATTTTCGTCTTCAATCTTCCTTATTATAATGGTCCCTTCTTTTCTTTCATGTTCTGACCCCAGAACGACATGGGTCCCTCCCATTTCCATTGTGCATTAGCCTGTCTCCAAAACACCCAACTCTTCTATTCACAAGACAAGATCATGGATCAAGTTCAATCACAAACTATATTTGACACGTGTACGGTGATAAACCCATAGGCCTCACAAGATTTGATGGTGGTGTTTCCTAGTCGAAAACCCTCTCTCTACCTTGAAATGACAAGGAAGACAAAAGAGATAAGCCAATTGCATAGAAAAGAAGACCTTGCCCTTCAGAGAGTGCAAAATATGCAATATTTAACTGGTAGGCCAATTTTTAGTTTCTTACGAAAAAGCTTGAGCGTGCAGGAACAAATAAATAATAATAGAAGGCATGGAAAAAGCAAAAGTGAACAAAAACAAAGATCATTGAATATTCCCATTGTCAAAAAACATCATTTTTAAAGATCTTAAAAATGGTAGAGGAGATATTTTTTTTCTCGGTGCGTAAGCCGCATAGTTGATTAAGAGATTCCATAATTCATGCATTGTTAGAATATTTTGATTAAAAACTTCAAAAAATAACACCCATTTGCATCATTTAAAAATAACTCCACGTCCAAAAAAAAAAGAGTGACTCCGGTTTCTACCGTATTGGGTATGTCTAAAATAAGCTCAAGTAATTTGTGCACATTTAAATGAGGTATTTTTTTCATAAATTATTAAATTTTATTAAATGCAAATCAAAGAATGCTATAAAAGTATAATATTGATGGACCTTAATAAATATAGAACATATTAGTATATAAATTAATAAGTATATTTAATTTCTAATTCTATATAATATATTTTAAATTTATAAAAAAAATATTAATACATAAAAATTATAATTGTTTCTATTTACCAAAATTGATTAATAAGTATGGAGTAAATTTTTATTATATTCAAAATAAATTCATATTAACATTTTACTTTTTATTGCAATAAATAAACTAAAGTATAAAACAATTTCATTTTATATTACATAATCTATGATAGGTTAATTCATATATAAAAGTTAAAAATATATTAAATAGCTAGGTTGTTACATAGTATAAAAATAAAATATATGTGGCCAACAAAATTATATTAAATTAATATTTTTATGTATTAATATTTTCTGTATAGATTTAAAATAGAAAAATTTATGTAATATAATTTAATTATATTTTGTTGGTCGTAATATAATTTTTTTATGTACGTAAAATAAAATATTTTATTTTTATTTTTTAATAAAAATAACATCTTCAATGAATTTATTTTGAACATAACAAATATTTTACTCCATACCTATTATTTAACTTCAGTAAAAAGAAAAGATTTATAATTTTTATATTATTATGTACTTATTTAAAATATATTATATAAAAATGGAAATTAAATATATTTATTTAATTTTTTTATGAACTAATATAATTTATATTTATTAAGGTCCATCAATACTCTACTTTTATACCATTCTTTGATTTATATTTAATGAAATTTAATGGTTTATAAAAAAGTGAAGCAATGTACACAAATTATTTGTGCTTAATTTAGACAGATCCTTCCTTTTATTAGTACTAGTACGACTACCTTAATTATTGTTTCGGAAAATAATCTATACAATTTAAGAGAAGTTTTGAGTTTTAGATTTGACGCGCCCCTAGACCGATTAAAATAATTTAGTTGAGAAAATTTATTGAGAGTATAGTTTCAATCCGTGCGTCGAGTAACTTGTCGAGATTTAGAAAATTGTCACAAGATTGCAATCAAATAAAAATTGAGAATATTGCATCTCGGGTCGTTCTCTCTATTATTTGAAAGATGGGATTGCACCTGGTTGAGTAATAATGGGGTTGTAAGGTGAAATGGTTGCTAACTAAAGCAAAAGAGAGATAACTTGAAATGCAAGTAATAAGAATTCTTGGTCTTGAGTTGAAGTATAATATGTCTCTATCATCACCACTAATCCCAATTGTAAATGGTTGTCACATATAGAGTAAACCCAATTTGTCAAACAGTCAAATAGTGGGATTAATCTTAATCCATAAGTCCTAAGCAACTCACTAATGCAAAAGACCTATGTCATTGGAAATAGTATTAATCCACTCCTCTATAACATCCGAATAGGAGGGATTAATGGTTCAATATTATCCACACTTCAACCCATGACCAAGAATAAAGAACACTATTCCATAACTATCGTAAACAAAATATCAAACACTTGGTGTGCATAATAATTCAACATAGTAAATCACAAGAGAGATCAACAATCCAAGATACTCAATAATTTAGATCAACAATATAATTATCAAACAATAACAATTCAACAATAGATCATCAATAAAACATGAATCACAATAAATTCCAGCAAGATAGAAAATGACAAAGATGCAGAAGAACAATGAAATTGAGAATTAAAGAAGTTAGATGAAAGAACAACAAGTAATTGCATTAATTGAGTAAGAATATTAATAAAAAAAAATCAAATCACTAAAATTCAGTAATGGCTATGAGTATTATTGCTGGAAATTGAAAGGAAAATAGAGGAAGAGAAAATGAGAAAAAGTTGAGAGAGAAAATGTTTCTCCAAAAAACTCTCTAAAAAACAAAAAAATAGCTAATTTCCTAATGAGCATGGTTGTTAAACTCGCGTTCTAACTCGTAAAATCTTGTCCAATTGAGTCAAACTGGTGGTAAACTTGTTGCTAGGTGAACTCGGTTGGACTCGGTCAAATTCCATCAAACTCGGGAGTTCAGCCACGAGTCAGCAAGTTTGAAAAATGGCCCATTTTAGCCCAAAACAACGTTGTTTTGAAGGAGAAAAAACTAGGGTTTTCTACACACACTCTCTCATTTTGTGACTCAACTCTCGTGCTTCAACTCTCTTTTGCGCCATTCCCAAACCCTCATTCCATGGCCTCCCAACTTTTAATCTGAACACCATTCTTCGTTGGTTCCACTGCCATTCTCCGACGGGCCGTCGATCTTCGCCACAGCGTCGATCGTCTCTGCTCCTCTGCTTGTGTCGTTTGTGTCTTCTCTCCTCTGCTCGTGTAGCCATTCGTCTCACTCTCTCTGGTCGTGCTTCGTGAGCCACCGCGTCGTGCCCCTATGATGTTCGAGCCCTACTTCCTGCATCTCCATTCGTCTCACTCTCTCTTCTCCATTTCGTGGTTTGGTCCGTTCCGGGCGAAATCTATAACATAGGCGTTTGCGTTCGTGTTCTAAACATTTTCGGGATCGTTCTCGTACCTTCGTTTTCACTTCGTTCCATTCCCGACGTCATTAAGCCGGTACCATTAATTAAATTAATGGTGCGGATTTTAGCGCAGATTAACTGGCTGACTGACCGGTTCCACTCGGAAAAATCGACTGAGTCTGAATATCTCAACGAAAATCCCAAATTCTGAGATTATCGTAATCGTTTGGGTTTGGGTCTCTTTCGTAGTTAATGTTAATATGAGTGACTATATTATTTTTTTCTTTTTTAAATATTATTTATCATATATAATTTATAAAAAATATATTTTATTATGTATAATATTTAAAAACAAAACTTTTAGCTGTCAGTGATAAAATTGATGGAAATAAAAAATTGGGCAAGTCACTTGATTACACTATTTTCATTTCAATATTATCTATTTACACCATTTGCTATTAAATAATCAAATTACACCAAATATATATTACTATGAAATCCGTGGGAGGGTACTGGGGTTTCTTTATAAATGAATTAAGAAAAATTCGTGCTTGGCTGTCATTGATTTTGTGTAAATATATGGGTATATAATACCTCTTAGGCTACCACGGATTCTACTTTTTTTTTTTTTTTTAATACGAAATGTGAAGAATCTCCATCAGGGTGCCACTGATTTTAAATACATTAAATCCTGATTCTGAATTATTACCATAGCATACTTATTTAGAAAGAAAAGAATTTGACTTAATTTAAGAATAATATTATAGTGAAAATAGCATAAAGTTAGATTATTTAATTTAACAATCATAATTTTATATATGTAAAATCTATAATCACATGTTTATATTATAATATTTAAAATTATTTATTTATTTTAAAAAAATTAAGAAATAGTGAATATAAAAGAATGTATTAAATGAGTAATGCTATTTGAACAAGTGGTTTTGGCCAACCAAGTGTAATTAAGTGGTTTATTTCTATGCTAAATAGAATATTATTTCGGTGTCAAATAGTATGAAAAAGTGCACCTAAATAAAGTTCTATTTGACACTGAAATTGTCTTCTATTTAGCATAGAAATAAATCACTTGATTGCACTTGGTTGGCAAAACCAATTGTTCACGTAGAATTATTGAAAAATAATTTGTGTATATATATGTTTGTGAGGGTCTTAATTTTGAATAATTTGTTTTACCTTACTTTATTTTTTAAAATATTATAAAAATAATTTTCATGCTAGTAACATCATATATCATTTAAATATCACTATAAATCTCTACTTAGCTATTATATATATCATACTAAAAATAATATTTATATTAATTAAAAAACATGATATATGTTGGTGATAAAAGTATAATATATATCATGCTTTTTAAAATTAACATAAATATTATTTTTAATATGATATATACATAATAGCTAGGTAGAGATTTGTGGTGATATTTAAATGATATATGATGTTATTGGCATGAAGATTATTTTTATATTATTTTAAAAATAAATTAAGATAAAATAAATTATTCGAAATTAAGACCCTGACAAACATACATACATATACATATGCTAGTATTTAACCCGTGCGATGCATGGGCTTTGTATTCTAATTTATTTAATTTAGTAAATTTTATATAGTGATTTTAATAAGAAATAAATTATCCACTAATAAATAAGTGCAATATAATGTATTGATTTTGTCCAAACCAACAAAACTAAATCAATATTGTGAGATACATGACTATCAAAGACGTCTCACGTCGGTACATTGATAAAAATTTACCACAACTTTATCCATAAACTTAAAGTTTCCACCAATGAGCCCAAATACAAAAGATATGATCGCTCACTCCCTCTCCTTCTCATTCTCTCTCTCTCTCTCTATTTTCTTACCTCTCTCACCCCCTCTTCCTACTCTCTCGCTCTCTCTCTTTCCCTATATTTCTCTCTTCGTCTCTCTCCCTCTCTTTTCCATATCTCTCTCTCCCTCTCTTTTTCTTTCCATCTCTTTTTATCTATCTCTTTCTTCGTCTCTCCTTCTGTCTCCTCCTCACTCCCCCAACTTTTTTCTCCATTTTTTCTCACTCTCGTATTCTCTCTCTCTTCCTTCTTCTTCTTCTCTCTCTATATGTCTTATGTCTCTCTCACCCTCTCTCCATGCTCCCTACCTCTCTCTTCTTCTTTTCTTCCTATCTTTCTCTTTATTTCTCTCTCTCCCCCATTCCCTTATTCTCTCTTCCTCCTCCTCTTTCTCCTTTACTCCATGTCTTTTTCTCACCCTCGCTCTTTTCCTTCGTCTCTCATTTTCTCCATCTCTCTTTCTTCATCTCACACTCCCTTTTTTCTTTTTCTATTTCTCTGTTTCTCTTTTTCCCTATCGCTCTCTCCTTCTCTCCGTCTCTTCATATTTCTCTCTTTTTCTCTCCCTCTCTCCACTTTTTCCTTATCTCCCTCTCCATTCCCTCCCTATCTCATCATCTCTCTTCCCCTCTTTTTCCTTATCTATATCTCCCTCTCCCTCTCTCATTTTCCCTTTTTCTATATTCTTCTCTCCTTATATTTCTCCTTCACTCCCTCCCTCCCTATCTCTCTTCCTCCTTCTCTCCCTTTCTTTCTCTCAACCTCCCTCCCTCTCTCCCTCTCCCCCTATGATTCTCTCTCCTTATTTTTCTCTCCCTCTCATTCTATCTTTCTCTCCCTCTTTTTCTATCACTCTTTCTCTTTTCCTATGCCCCTCTCTCCTTATATCTCTCCCTCATTCCCTCTCTATCTCTCTTCTTCCCTCTTTCTTTCTTTCTCTCACCCTCCCTACCTCTCTTTCCCTCTCCCTCTCTCGTTCTCTTTCTCTCTCTTTCCTTATGTATCTTCGTTCTATCTCTCTCTTTCTCTTTTCCTCTCTTGCTATATCTCTCTCTTGCTCTCTCTTTCGTAATTCGGCTAAGATAAGCTAATGTATAATATTTGAATTAATTTTAAATATTAAATACACATTAAAATTGCTTTAGTAAAATATCACAATTAAAAATAATTACAAATAGAAATTCTAATGAGAAATTTCAATTGGATTTTAAATTTATTAGCGAGTATGTTTACAATTTTAAAATATCACAAATTAAAAATAATTAAAAAATAAAACTTCTGATAAAGTACTTTCAATTGTATTTTAAATTCATTAACGTACTTTCTTTTAATTGAATTTTAAATTTATTAATAATATATTTTTTATTGTAAGTTGTATTTCTTGATAGATACAATTATTTCTTGGTAGCACTTTCAATTATTTTCTTGGTAGAAAAATACTTATCCTTTCAATAAGTAATTCTAGCATAACAGATAGATTTTTTCTGTTTGGTATGTGGCAATCTTAGTGTTATTATTGGTTATCTTAATAAAAAGGTTACATTTTCTTTTTTTGAATTTTAAGAATTTGTAATTGTAGTTACTATATTGAAATAAATAGAGTCTGATTTCCTTTCATTGCTTCAGTACTTTCTTCCTCAAATTTAAAATTTTTATGTTTATATATGATTAGTTTAAAAAATAAATAAACAAAAATTTTATCTAAAATCACTCAACAACCGTATAAATATAAAATTTTATAATTTAATTAAAAAATAGATCATTTTAAAATTACTTCAACAACTGTATCTTATATTTTAAATTTTAAATTTTACATTCAGTTAATTATGCCAATTAAAAATAATTGAAAAAATAAATTTTCTAATGACGACACCTAAGCATTTAGCCTCTTAAACTCATTCTCCAATATACGATTAGTTTAAAAAATAAATAAACAAAAATTTTATCTAAAAGCACTAAACAACCGTATAAATATAAAATTTTATAATTTAATTAAAAAATAAATCATTTTAAAATTACTTCAACAATCGTATCTTATATTTTAAATTTTAAATTTTACATTCAGTTAATTATGCCAATTAAAAATAATTGAAAAAACAAATTTTTTAATCACGACACCTAAGCATTTAGCCTCCTAAATTCATTCTCCAGCCATTGAGGTTCCTAATTGTATACTATTTTACATTCAGTTAATTTTTCCAATTAAAAATAATTGAAAAAACAAATTTTTTAATGCTGACACATAAGCATTTAACCTCCTAAATTCATTCTCCAATATACGATTAGTTTAAAAAATAAATAAACAAAAATTTTATCTAAAATCACTCAACAACCGTATAAATATAAAATTTTATAATTTAATTAAAAAATAAATCATTTTAAAATTACTTCAACAACCGTATCTTATATTTTAAATTTTACATTCAGTTAATTATGCAAATTAAAAATAATTGAAAAAATAAATTTTCTAATCACGACACCTAAGCATTTAGCCTCCTAAATTTATTCTCCAGGCCATTGAGCTTCCTAATCATATACTATTAAGATATGATTTGAATCAAAGGGAATATGGTATAGGTTGAAGAAAAAGTGAAACTTTTTGATCCCATAAATTTCACTATGTCAATATCTTGTATTATTTAATTACGATTTTCATCAGAAGGTAACTTTCAATCAAACCAATATAAGATATTAACAATAATAATCAGTAAAAGTAAGTCCAAATGAAATTTAAATACAACCCTGACTTCCAGTATCAAATGACAATAGTTACTTGAATATTTAAATTTAGAAAAGCTTTAGAAGTCATAGTTAGCTTGTCATGGTTAGTATTATAAGTAACTATAGATTAAATTAATTTTTTAATACATTTTTTTGAATGAAAATGATGGTAAACATCTCCCTCTTATAGATTCATGGAACATAACATAAACCCGAACATATATTTTAACGGAATCTGTGGCAGGGTGTAATGTATTCAGAATAAGTGGCACCCTGCCGCGGATTCTTCCCATTTCATATAAAAAAGCAGAATCCGTGGTTGCAATATATAATAAATGGTGTAATCAAGTAAATTATAGTTGCAAGCAGTTTAAGTTAGCAACTTGCCCTATAATATATAATGTATTTATTGGTACTTGATTCTTATATAATACAAAAATAAAAATAATAGTAGGTATAATAAAAAATATATGATTTTTTATGTCATGGATCATCTTATACCTATTGATTAGATCAAAAAATAATATAAATTATTTATAAAAAATAAATAAATTTAACACATCAATGTACGAAAGAGAATGATATTTTCGGAATAGGCAAACAAACAAAATTCGTGGTAGGGTCGTTACTAAAATAAGCTGCTCCTTCCCACGGATTATGTGTAACGCATTTCACACAAAATCAATGGTAGGCTACCATGAATTTTTTGTTTTTTCTAAACCATGGTTCCCTGCCATGGATTCTATAAATATGAAATGGTGCAAATGGATCATTATTTGGCAAATGGTGTAATATAATAATTTCTTACTCCCTTTAATATATATCAGTAACTTGCCCTAAAAAATTTGAATGACAAAATTAAAACAAATTAAAAGTAAAAGATATTCTTAAAACTTTTATAAATATCACAAATAAAAAGATATACTTTATCCTATAAAACATTAAAGATTTAAGATTTACAATTTTATAACCTTTTTATAATAAATAAAAGTATCCTTTAACCTACAATTTTATAAAAAAGTATAGGAAGATGTTCACATATTTCGGTGAAAGAAAACGGAACATTGTGTTAATTTGTACTTTCTAATAACAAGTGAGACTTTGTCTTGTAGTGAGGATGGAAAAGTCTAAAATGAGAGGAGCTAAAGGAAAGAAATGACATTTATGATACACTGCGAAAAGCGTAGACCCAATTGTGGAGGCTTAAAATTAAATTTTGGCGGTTCTATTTCTTTGATAGTAAAATTGAATATGTTATAATATTCAACACATAAAAAACTTTTTTAAATCAAACAATTATTACAAAGGAGATCATTTAAAAGTTAAAATAAATAAATATCGGTAATATTAAGTGTACATTTATTTTGTCCAATCAAGTTCAACCAAGTCATAAACTTTTATATCAAATAAAAAATTATTTCGACGATGTCAATTAGTATAAAAAATTAACAAATAAATAATCTTTTATTTAACATCGAAATGATCTTTAATTTATCATAAAAATAATGGATTTGGTTGAATTTAATTGACGAAATAAGTGTATGCTTAGAATTATTGAATAAATATTATGTAATGTTCAAAAAAATCTTATTCATTAATACATAGATCATATGCATTCTTATTTTAACTAATATTTTTAAGATAAAAAAAGGACACTAGTAATTTCATTCATACTTAGTAAAGTAAGCTTTATCAATTTAACAATTAAGTAATTCATTAGTTTAATAATATACGTTATCATTACTTATTAATTATTTTTAATGAAATGAGTTGTTTTATTCCTTTATTTCTACTTTTGATTGTGAATCAAATTTAAGAAGTTTAATAAAATAATTTTTTTTAAATATAAATAACAAAATATAATTTATAATTTATTATGAAAAAGAAATAACTAAGAGACAAATATAAACATTCATATATTATTATTATTATTATTATTATTATTATTATTATTATGGGCAAGTGCCCCCACCTTATAACTTGGGCTTAACACAGGATGAAATCCTCTCACTTCCACATGGCCCAAGTTCATTGAGCCAACTCACTCCGATTACCGCGGACTCACTTACAAGTTGGCTCCCATTTTTATTTCTCACCCAGACCAAACGCCTACTTTTGGGGCAGGTCGCAGGCTCACCTACACTTATCCTTGTCAGTCCACCATAACTCTTTTCCCTGGATCTAGAGCCGTCAAATGGGCGGGCAGGTCAAAATTTAGCCAACCCGTGCCCAGCGACGAGCAAAAATTTAGAAAACGAGTTGACCCATATTTTAAATGAGCCAAGGAAGTACCAACCGGACTCGATTCGTCTGAGTTAACGAGTTAAACAAGCCGATCCGATTTACTCGTTTTTATTTTAATATTTAGAAAAATTAAATTACTATAAAATTTTAGTTTATCTTACTGCATGTCCATACAAAATCAAAATTATTTATCACATATTAATATATTTTCATATTAAATTATATAAATTTTAGAAAATTAATTAAAATAAAGAAAATTTATGTACAAAAATAGATTTTATATATTAAAAAATAGACAAATAGGAAAAACGAGTTAGATAAGCCAACCCGTGCTCACTCAATCCAAATTCGTCTCACTCGAGAGTTATACGATCCGGGCCAACTTGACCCGCTTTCAAATGAGCTGTGATTTTACCGCCTATGTTTCTGAGCAATCCGCGTCGACCCGCGAGTCGTGACTCGTTTTGACGGCTCTAGCTAGATCTGCATCGTTCAAATATTCATGCATTATATCTTAAGAGCTCTGCCAAGTGGAACATCATGTGCCGTGAAAGTACAATGGTACATGTGATAATTTTCCAAAAGTATAATTAACCCTGTAAATAGTCTGACATTTATTGTTACCATACATATGTAATAACGAAAATATAGATTAATAGTTACATTATTTATGATTTATAATTTTATAGCCTTTTTAATATTGTACTTCATAATAATAAAATATTAACTATGCGACGGAGCCCAAATTATACAGCCTATAGGGAGCAAACAGACCTATAAGACCAGAAGCCCATGAAGAAATAAAAACACAACGCAACCAATCCTTTCACATTCTTCTTCTTCTTCTTCTTCTTCTTGTACATCTATAATCACTAGCTAAAGCAAACCAAGCAATCCTTTCACACTTTCACTCACGCACGTGAAAATCACGCATCCAAAAAGATGTGTTATCTTCTTCTTCTTCTTCTTCTTCTTCTTCTTCTTCTTCTTCTTCACCACCTCTGCCTTCACCTTTACCTCCGCGTCTTCCTCCTTGTAAACCCCGAACCTTCGGCTAACCACAACGACGTGTTTCGCTGATAATCTGTGCCACTTAAGCGCTATATCTACAATATGGACCCAAACCCAAATGATTACGATGACCTCGGAAGTTGGGATTTTCGTTGAGATATTCGAACTCAGTGGATTTTTCCGAGTAGAACCAGCCAGTCAGTTCAGGCTGCGTTGAAACCCGCACCGTTAATTTAACTAACGTTACCGGCTTAATGCCGTCGGGAATGAAACGAAGCGAAAACGAAGATATGTGAGCGATCACGAAAATGTTTAGGATACGAACGCGAACACCTATTCTAGAGGTTTTGGCCCAAAGGGGGCCAAGCATGTAAAATTACCAACGTGCCCTTCATTAAAAGGCATTAACGGGGCCAAAGCCCCAAAAAACATCTCATTCTTCTTCCCTTCAAAGAAGAGAGATCAGAAGAAAGAAAGATGAGTTGAGAGAGAGTTGGAGGTGGTGGTGGTGATCAC
The DNA here is from genome assembly GCA_036250425.1 of Stylosanthes scabra. Taxonomy (NCBI): domain Eukaryota; kingdom Viridiplantae; phylum Streptophyta; class Magnoliopsida; order Fabales; family Fabaceae; genus Stylosanthes; species Stylosanthes scabra. Next base: position 16,996 of record JASCZI010030859.1, read on the forward strand.
TATTCACCCACCACTTTCGACGGCCATTACTTCCACACCAGAGCTCCGATTGACGCACCGTTTGTGCCTACGCGAAGCTCTCTTCATCTCCTACGTTTGTACACTAGATATGAGGTATGGGTATGATGCATGGGCATCATTAAGAGTTCTTCTTACTAATTTATACACAATTTAGTACATAAATAGCTTAATATTCATTGTAACATATCAATATTTTTATCAATTAGATACTTTGAGTATTTTGTCAATAATTTACGGGAAAATTGGATAAAGAAGCTTGAGAAGCAAGAAAACAGAGATAACAGAGGAGAAGCAAAACAGAAAATAGCTTGCAGCATGACTATCCACGCCTAGGCGTGGGCTTTCACCACTCACCACGCCTAGGCGTGGCTCACACCAAAGCTTGCAACAACGTACACGCCTAGGCGCCTGACCAAAAGTCTAGGGGTGGCTCACATCTCAAGCACTCACGCCTAGGCGTTTGACCAAAATTCTAGGCGTGCAGTTCATCTTTGCATCCATGCCTAGGCGTGGGCTTTCACCACTCACCACGCCTAGGCGTGACTCAAAGCAACCAGAGGATCAAGCACCAAAGTCTAGGCACCACAACCAACGCCTAGGCGTGGGCTTTCACCACTCACCACGCCTAGGCGTGACTCACCAAAGTCTAAGCGTGGCTCAAAGCATCCAAGCATGCTGACCAAGTCCAAATGCAATATAATTTCATTTCAAGAGAATTTGTAATTCATTTAGGATTTGTAAATCTATAAATAGATAAATTTTCAATGATCAAAGGAGTTTTTTTTTTTTTTTTGGGATTCCATTTTATCATTGAAATTAGATTAGAATTAGAAGATTACTTTGTACCTTTTCTTACACATCAATTAGTATTCATTTTCTTTTTTCAGAAAACACAATTCTCTCTTTCTCTCTTAAGTTCTTTAGTTTTAGTTCTTTGAATGTCATGCATTTAAGATTCACATTCACATTTTCTTTGAGTTACTCATAAACATGAGTGGCTAAACACCATAGAGATTGAGGAGGAGGAGCTCTGTTCTTGATCAAGCTAATGGATTAATCCAACAATCTTTTCTATATCAGCAAGTTTATATCAAATTCAAAGGATTCTTCTTGTTCATTAATAAAATAATCAAGTTCAACCGAGAGGTATAATTGATTCTTACTTTTGTTTGATTTCTATTCTAGATCATGAGATTAAACATGTTATGAAAAATTTGTGAAGTGTCAAGATTGAAGTTTAGTTGAATAAAGCGACATATAATTCGATTTTACATTGATCTTGGTTATCATAGATTAGTTCAGGAACTATCTTTCACCTTTGTTCATTGAATTAGAGATAATCTTTGAATGATTGTGCCATATATGAATCTATATTTCTATCACATAAATGATTGATTTGTTTCTTGTTTGATTCTTTGTATTGATCTTTAAAGATTTGATATACCGAGAGGTAATTGAATCTTCCATGTTTTGAATTATTGAGTTTGAGAAAATAGTCATTCAAACATAATCAAGAATCATTCCACATTTCTTTACTGACTTAGAGATGAGCATGTAATTTGATGTGCATTAGAATCTTTAATAATTCAATAAGGTTTTGCATGAGATTGAATATGTGACATTTAATTCTTTCCAAAAATCTTGTTGATTATCATAGGTTTAAATCAAGATATGTGTATTATCTCTTTTCTTGTTTAATTAGTCAAGAGATTGATGATTAATTAAGATAAAGAGAAACTAGATCACTAAGAGATTATGATTTGGTTATATTAGGATTCATGGTGAATTAGTAATAACTTGCAGAAAAAAAGTAAAAATTGGGTTAGGAAGTTAGTTTGTGGACATCTCCGATTCGTTGATCTTGCTCTTTACATTTGTATCTTTCATTAGTTCTTGTTATTGATTCACATGATTAGTAATTGTTTGTTGAATAAAGATTGCTTTTCTTGAATGTTCTTTAGTGCTACATTGATCTTTGTTGCTTTCTTTCTTAGTTTAGCATTAATCTTTGATTAATCACTTAGATCTAATTAAAGAACCGAATTAAAAATATTGATTAATCCATCTTTCCTTGTGGGAATGATTACCCACTCACCAGTGGTATTACTTGGGATCCGATACACTTGTCGGAGTGTTACGAATTAAAAGAATTCGTTGCATTTTTGCAATAAGCATTTGGAAAATCTCCTTCATAACTATGGTGTCAAGCACAAGATCTTAACCCCCTATCATCCACAGTGCAGTGGTCAAGTTGAAGTATCAAACAGAGAATTAAAAAGGATTCTAGAGAAAACTGTGAGCACATCAAGAAAAGATTGGTCTAGGAAGCTGGATGATGCACTTTGGGCCTATAGGACAACCTTTAAAACTCCTATAGGAATGTCACCTTATCAATCGCTATATGGGAAATCCTGCCATCTACCTGTGGAACTAGAGCATAAGGCCTATTGGGCCCTCAAGTTCCTAAACTTTGATTCTAAGGTTGCAGCAGAAAACAGACTTCTGCAACTTAATAAGTTAGATGAGTTTAGAACCAATGCATATAACTGTTCCGGAATTTACAAGGAAAAGACCAAGCAATGGCATGATAAGAAAATCCAGAGAAGAGTGATTGAACCAGGGCAAAAGGTGCTTCTTTACAACTCAAGATTGAGGCTATTCCCAGGGAAGTTAAGGTCTAAGTGGTGTGGACCATTTACAATTCTAAAAGTATCTCCATATGGTCTGCTGAAATTCAGAATGACAAAAATGGAACAAAGTTTGTAGTAAATGGACAAAGACTGAAGCAATACATGAGTGAAGAGATGGATCTTCACAAATCAAACTCACTTCAACAATGAACCAGAGAAATGTCAAGCTAATGACAGTAAAAGAGCCCTTGGTGGGAGGGAACCCATCATATATATCCTTTTTAGTTAGATTTTTCTTTTAGTAAGTATAGTGAATTGCAAACTTCTTATGTTTGAAATTGCAAGATTGGTAACATGCAAAATGGAGTTTTTTTTTAACAAAAAAAAATGCAGAGTTGAATTCTGCAGAATGCAAAATACTGCAGATTGCAACTATAACATTTGATTCTGCAGGATTGGTATTAAGTGTGATTCTATTGAAGATGTGTGACTCAGACCAAAAGCATATGCATAGCATCTAGCATCTCATCAACCACTTAGTTTCATCCTAAATTTGGTGTTTAACTAATAATCTAAGTTGCATTTTGCATATTGAGTCATAGTATATAACACAAAACTTGGTGTTCACAAACCAAATTTGGTGTCTTACACCCAAGGCAAGGCTGCATTCTGCAGATTGCAACAATTCTGCAGCAACTCCTATAAGCAATTGTACCAAACTAAGTTTGTGTCCCCAACTAAGTTTGGTGTTATTCAATGTATGTAGCATTGCATTAGCCTATATTCATTGCATAAAGATGTTAATTTAGTTGTGAATTGGCTAACATTTTTTTAAAAAGATGCAGATTGCAAGATTGGAAGGTTGCTGCTTTATTCCCAACGCCTAGGTGCCACACCCAGCGCCTAGGCATCACCCTGTCCACCCTCCGCACACAACCCAAGCCTGATGCACCAACGCCTAGGCGTCCCTTGTAAAACCCCCAACGCCTAGGCGTGGCAACTCACGCCTAGGCGCTACCCACACACTCAACACACCACCATCACCCCCAGTCACCCACCCTGTCCCTTCAACCCTAAACGCCTAGGCGGGGCATGCCAACGCCTAGGTGCCAGCCCCACACCCCATCACCCCGTTCCCAATCCACTATACCTCACCCTGATCCTCTCAACCCTACGCCTAGGTGTAAGTGATGCACACCTAGGCGTGCCTACCCAACCAACCCAAGCCAGCCCCAACACCCAGCACCAACCCTGTCAACTCCCCATGCCTACCCAAGCCTGATGCACCCACGCCTAGGCATGGTAACTCACGCCAAGGCGTCCCTTGTATAATCCACACACACACTCAGCACCCCTCCCCCACACACGTACCCTCAACAGCCATGCCTAGGCGTAACTCATGCATGCCTAGGTGTGCCCCCCCCTCAACCACGTCCCACCCCACACCCCAAGATGTGACCCCACCAGCCTCACCCCACCCCTTCAGCCCTGATCTCCAAACCCAAACGCCTAAGCATGCACCAACCCTGACCCATCTTGCCCAGCCCCCATTCTGCCCACACCCCCTACCAACTTCATCATTTACTACCCACGCCTAGGCGTAAGTAATGCACGCCTAGGCGTTCCCAACCCACCTCACCCATCAGCCCACCACATGCCTAAGCATGTATACCACACATTATCTGCACAAATCCCACCTCATCCAACTCAACCAATCACACTCCACTTCAGATACCACTAGGGTTTGCCCCTCCCTCTATTTAAACTACCCACACCCACTCAAACCTCACAACAACTCTCTTACGCCTAAGCGTCTCCCTCTCAAACTCTCTTTCCTAATTCTGTAGAAGATCTTTTCAATTCTGCAGAGGCTCTTTTCATCTCTGGAACATTTCTTTTTCTTTCTTTCTTTCACTTTGTTATCTTTTCTAGTTTCTTAGGGACAAGCAACCTTCAAGTTTGGTGTTGGCAAGCTTGTTCCTCACTTGACATGAGTTCTTCTTCAACAGCAAGATATGATGCTCACCGTTTCAGGTCAGCATACCATCAAAGACAGTTTGAGAAGCATGTGACCAAAAAGACTGTCACACCCGAAACTAACTTTGAATTGCAAGAAGATCAGTATCCAGAAATTCAGGAACAAATAGCAAAAAGAGGATGGAAGAGGCTGACCAACCCAAGGACCAAAATTAGCAATCTGCTAATACAAGAATTTTATGCAAATGCAGTCAGAACCAAAGAAGAGATAGCAAGTGGAGAAGCTTACCCATATCAGAGCTATGTAAGGGTGTCACATTGATTTCTCTACTGCCAGCATCAGAGAAACCCTGAGAATCCCAGGCAACACCCCAGGAGCTAAAACTGACTTCAACACACGCCAAAGGGAAGATCAGAAGCTTGATGAGGTAATCAGAGAAATTTGTGTCCCTGGTGCAAGATGGAAAATGAGCTCAAGCCAACCTGATCAACCAATTCAATTGAAGAGGCGGGACCTTACACCATTAGCTAGAGGATGTCATGAATTTATAATTCATTCCATCATTCCTACAGGAAACAACTCTAACAACGTAGCTATAATTGCAGAAGGAGTCCAAGGGAGAGGGAAGCTGATTTTTCCAAGTACCATTTACAGACTTTGCAAGGAAGCAGAAGTACCTCTAAGAGAATTCAGAGGAGGTGAGCTCATCCTTGTGAACAAACCAATTACAACAAGGGTTATGGTAAGAACAAGGGGCAGAAATACCAACTACAACCAGAATCAACAAGAGGAGGAAGACCAACCAGAACCAATGCAATAAGATGAGAATGAACATGAACATGAGGCTAAGAATGAAGATGAACAGGAGCATGAGCAACCATACATGCATTATGAAGCACCTAATGTAGGTTTTTAGAGCAACTAATAGGAAAAACAGCAGCAAGGATTTCAACAAATTAATGAAGAACTTGTAAACTTGAAGATACAGCAAATGCAGTTCTTTGAAAATATGCAGAACACTCAAACACAATATTTGGGGGAGTTCAAGGCATTGAAAACAAGGCAAGATGAGCTATGGTCTAATTAGAACAACTTCTATAACAGAATGAGGACAGAACAAGAGAAGACCATCAAGAAGATTGAAGAGATAAAGAAATTTCAAGTGAATCAAACACTCATGGGCTTTCGCAAGGATCCTATTGATAAGCTAGAAATGAGAATGGACAATCAGCACAAGGAAATTGTTGAAATGCGAGCACAAATCAAAGAGTGGACGAAGAATGCTTCTTCAAGAGAAGCATATTGCTGCTGGGCACATCAACAAGCTAATCCGAGTCTTGTCGAAATTCCAACTCATAAAGTTCCCGAATTTGTTCATGATAATGCTGCAAAAGGAAAACATATTTTCCAAGGAGCTTTGAAGTCACACAATCAAGGAGAGCCTTCCCAACCTGCTGATCAACCAATGGAAGAACCAGAAAAAGAATGATAAGGTTGTCTAGTTCCTTTTCCTATTTTCTTGCTTAATCTTATTAACTTATCTAAAGTACTTTTCCTTTTTATGAACAAATTAATGTATACATCAGCGAGAATTACTTTTAATGAAACGTTATGCATTCAATATCTCTTGAAGCTTGTCTTGTGATTAAGTAAATTAAAATCAAGAATGAAGAATTTGTTTAATGATAGTGGAGGAAAGATGATAAAGGATAGCTTTTTTTAATTCTTTGAAAGCTAGAGACTTGAGAAAGTTTGATGATTGAAAGAGCTTTGTAAGTAAGGCTTGTTGGATTTATAACCTTGTGAGATACTAATAAGAATGAGGAAGTTCTAAAAGAAAATG
>JASCZI010030863.1:9873-20413 GCA_036250425.1 Stylosanthes scabra
AGAAAGTTCTCGTTTTCATCAGCAAATAAGTTACCGCGGATACGAACTGAATAAAACAATGCTCAAGCTTACCTGCGCAATGTCTGATCTGTCCAACTCCTCTCGCCACCTAAGCAGCCTACCTTTTTGTCTGTCTCTGTTCGACTGCTGGAAACCGATGAGCCTGCAAACACAGCAAGAAGACAAACAAGTCCTGAGTATAAACAATACAACCATAAAATCGCAAATTCAGACAGAATTTACCTGCTGGCTAGAGGCCATGCAATCTGCCCGACCGAGCGAGGACAGCAACGGGTGAATTTGTGGTATATCCAGGATATGACCAGCGGAAGGCAACCTGCTATGTCGGTCCTGCCCGTCCTCGCAGCATCGCACAATGACCGGTAGGTCCAGACAAGCACAGCGCTGCCCCACGACAACCCCGCACACTTATCCAGATCCCTAAGCAGCGGCACCCATCGAATGTGCACCAGGTTGCTGGAGGTATCACGCATCAGATAACCTCCAATGAACAACAGGATGTAGCACCTAGCATACTGTCTCCATGTCACCTCGTCGGCCACATCTGGCATCTGCTGAAGCCTCTCTCGTAACCACCTCAGCCGGATGGCAAACACAACCCTCCTCTCATCGTGGACCGGCGGTGGTCGTGCCCCGAGATACTCCTCCACCATGTCTCACGGCTCCATCTGATAATGTGTCCCGAAATCTCACAGGCATCCCTCACCGGTGCCCCGTTTGTGCGCAGACTCAGGTGATACGCCACATCCTGTAGGGTGATAGTGCACTCGCCCCACGGTAGGTGGAACGTGTGGGTCTCAGGTCTCCAGCGCTCGACGAATGCGGAGAGGAGGGCGGCGTCAAAGCAAAAGTCCCGTAACTGCACTGCATGCTCGAAGCCAGCCTGTCGGATATAATGGCGCAACACCGGCGGTGGAGGCATAAGGAAGGCACATCGACGGGGCAAGAGCACCCGCTCCCTCTGCATGTACAACACGGTTCGTTAGTTCAGCATTAAAAAATTGCATCGCAGTTTTAACTTATGCCGCTTAACTTATAAACCTCTAATGATAAATCTTTAAATTTAAACACCAAATTCATCTAACATATAACCAACTAAAAAATAGCTAATTTCTACCTACTTCATCTACGAATATGAGCAATTAAAAATCTACTTAAAAAAAAAAAAAAATAAACACGATACATCTTTCTTATTACCTCTTAAATCCTTAAGCTCCCCTAATAAATCTTTACCTTTTAATACTAAATTTAGCTAATAATAATCCAATCCAGAAATGGCTTATTTTTATTGTTCATTATTGGAATATCGTCTAGTCAAGATCGCTAACGCATACTAAATTTAAAATAAATTTAACTCTATTTTCATTATGTCACAACACTTTGCTCATAAATCTTTGCCTACGAATATTGACTTTATCTAACATTTAACCAATGAAAAAAATCCTACACTTTTTACAATTTATGTTATTAGTACTTTCAATTTTAAAACCAATGTCACAAACATAAATCAAAATAAATTTTATTCTACTTCTTCCAAATTATAAAGCTTTATCCATTACTCTTTTTATTTAAATACTAGAATACTTAATTATTACCACCCCATTTATGAATACTATCCATTTGAAAGCAATTTCACAAACATAAAATAAAAATAAGTTTCGGTCTAGTCCTCCTACATTATAACCCTAAAATCAAAATTACTTTTACCTAAAAAACTAAACTAAGCTACTTTTTAACCAAGCACAAAAAAAACTTAACTTTGCTTACGAAAATTGACTTTAGCTAACATTTAACCAATTAAAAAATTCTTTAACTTTTTACAATTTATTTTTTTCGTACTTTCAATTTTAAAACCATTATCACAAAAATATTTCAAAGTAAATTTTACTTTACTTCTTACAAACTATAAAGCTTTATCCATTATTGTTTTTCTTTAAATACCAGACTACTTAAATACTAGACTACTTATTTTCTTTAAATGCTAGACTACTTATTTATTCACACCCCATTGGTGAATATTATCCATTGAAAAATAATTTCACAAATATAATATAAAATAAGTTTCTTTATACTCCTCCCTCCTATCCCTACATGTAGGGGTATGTAAAAAAACTGGTTACACTAAACTGAACTGAAACTGAACTGAAACTGTTTGAAAAAAACTGATTTTTCAAGTAAAATAACCAAACTGAAACTACAGTTTTTTATAAAAACCAGTTTATTTAAAACCAGTTTTTTATAGTTCAGTTTGGTTTAAAACCAAAAAAACTGATTCTCAATTTAAATGATTTATTACTACATTATAAAAAAGTGGCTATTTTTTTCCTTTTTTGATGAAAAATATAATTTGTCTAGTACCATAATTCAAATAATAGATTCAGTAAATAAATACCGTATCACTTTGAAAAAATGCCAATTAAAATATGTCATTTGAATAACTCATTAAATACAGATTTAATGTTATAGTATATGTTTGGATTGAGGTTTGTCAAACTGAATTTTGAATAAACTGTATCTTACAGAACTAATTTTGAATAGAAATAAGTTTGTGCCAACATGATTTATGTTTGATAACCTTATGTCAAAATTGAAAGATAATTACTATAAAGGACATGACATTAAATTATAAGGTTATCTTTTTAAGAATGTTTATCTTTTTCAATATATTTTTTATTTTATTTTCTTTCAATATGCTAAAATTTTTCACTATTATTATTTATGGTTTTTTTTTTAATTTGCTCCATATCAATAAATCATATTATAAAAAAGATAATAATAATAAATATAATACACAAGAACCACAATTATAAAAATATACAATGCCTAATTAAAAAATTTTCCAATCCAATAAGTCAAAATTTTAATATTCAGCTCATTTTTCAATTTCAACTTCCATCTAATTTGTAATTTTTTTTTCTTAAACAATCAAACTCCAAGATTTTAAAAATTAGAAGAGAAAGAAAGAGGAAGGGAAAGAGAAAGAGAGAGGGGACGAGGAGAGAAAATGATTTTTACATGATAAAAATTGATTTTATATATGAAAAATTAGTTTAAGCTTAAAAATCAGTTTAAACTGGTAAGTTTAAACTGGTGCACTATATTATAAACTGGTTTTAAATCAGTTTACTGTTTGAAAAAACAGTTTGGTTTAATTTTCAAACAATTTAAAACAGTTTGGTTCAGTTTAGCCAATAACTGCACCACGCACACCCATACCTACATGAGTATCACTGGCTAACATTTAACATAACCAACCTCGTGCTATTTTAGTTAAACATACCTCGGTGTGGAGTACGCTGGCAATATGCCACGAACGGTTCAACCGTTGCAGCCCGTCCTCTTCCGCTGCAGCTGGTGCATTTTGTGGGGCCGCCTCACCTGGTACATTTTGTGGTGCCGCCCTTCTCCTTCCATTGCTTCCCTCCCCAGACATTAGCACTCACTATGAATAGCTACACCAACACACACACAAGTGAATGAATGAAAATGACCCAATGAGTTTGAAAATGAAGGAACATGCAAGAAGCTGCGGATGGTTGAGCTGAGGGTTCACGCCCTTATATACATCTTTTGGTAACTCGGATTTCGAAGAAGAAAAATGCCCAACACGGGCTAGGATTGCCCAACATACTAACACGGGCTAGCTTCCATTGTGTTGCATAACACAGGCTTGGGTCAATTAATTTGTTTTACACGGTGGAATCAAACCCGTGATATAGAGCTGTCAAAATTGCTCAAGGCCTAACATGAGTCTGCCATACCTGTGTTAGGAAACAGCCAAAAAAATCGGGCATAACACGGGCTATGCTAGCCCAAGTTACCAACAAAATATTAAATTAGACCTAGTTAGCCTGTGTTGTGTTAAAAAAGCCTATTTTTGTAAATTTTTAAGCCTGTGTCCAAATCTGTTAATAAATCATTTAATATATTTATTTAAAAAAAAATTCATGAAAAATCTGAGAGATTTTTTTATTCAGAATCCAATAAAAAAGTGTGCTAATTTTACTTAGGCACGTCTACTCCATGTACAGTGGACATGTATTTTTTTCGAACGGAAAAGTATATATCAAATGTTCTAATTCCATTTACATAAAAAGAAATGTAACCAAAATATATAGAATCAGCATATTTGATAATATTTTACTTCAAACATTGTATTTTCTAAAGATAAGAATGAAATAAAATTTTCATTTCTTTACATGACTAAATAAACCTTACTATTTTATTAGGTTTACACACTCGAAACACCACCACATGAACAAATTTTTTCTTCTATATATAAACCCTACAACACTAGGTAGATAGCGGCGGTTTTTAACTGTCACAAAATATTTAGCAGTGATTCACCAACTATTGGATTTATATGTGTTGGAAAAATTCCGCGGTAGTTTTCAGCAACTATTCAGCAACTTTTCGAATATTCTCCGCAAAATGGGTATTCTATTTGTTAACCGCCAGCTATTTTCTTAAAAGATTTTAAAAGAAAAGTTGTTTTTTTATTTTATTTTTGTAGGGAAATAATAAAACTATGGACTATATGTGCTATATTCTCTGCCAATCAATTAAGAGAATCATAGTCCAAAAAAAATTTAAGAGAATCTTTTCTGATGGAAGAACTACACATTTATTGTTTATTTTTATTTCCTCAATTTATAGTAATATAAACTAAACATTTATAGCCCAGACCTCCTGCTAGCAAGATATTATTCGTTTTGAAGATTTTATGTACTATCTCACGGTTTTACCTTACATGAGACCCAAACCCATCAAAATACATCTTACTAGAGAGATGTATCCACACTTTTATAAGGAGTGTTTTGTTTTCCTCTCCAACCGATATGGGACTTACAATTATGATAAACGAATCAAATTAAAACTTCATTTTCTTTTTAAAATATTATTTTCTATACAAATTACAGATTATTCACTCAAGGATTAGGCTCGCTAATAAGGGATTAATTATATTAACTTGAAGAACCAACAACTTTGCAAGAAATAACATTTTTTTAGAGATGCAAGAAATAACATAGCTCTCTCTCTCTATATATATATATTATATACTATACATATAGAATATGTTACTGGAAATTAAATAATAAAAAAGTGACATCAAAATTTAAAGGAAAAGAGTGAGAAGGATACATATATACAACGGTTGTATTCACATTCACATTCTAATTTCAATTCACGTTCTAATTTCCATTTTTGTAATAATTGTAACAAGCTGACATCACAGCCTTACAATTATAGTCCGTAGACTCAAAGAAGACAAGACTACCACTTGGATCTCAACCTCCAATAATTCTCAATGCTATTAAATTGGTGGTAGCGAGAATCACAAATATCTACCTAATAATTAATTTTGGTATAGTATATAATATGGTGTTTAGGTTAGGGTTGTGAGAACCCGATCCTTTGTTCGATTAATAAAAAAATAATGTTACAGTACCATATTTTATTCAAGAGTAGTTTATTTTTTTAACGTTTTAATTTATAATTAACTCAATAAATAATTTTTTAGAGTTAGAATAAATATTAATATTTCTCAATAAAAAAATTGGCTATCAAACTAATTTTTTTTTTTCAATAATTCAAGAATCTCGACCTAATTGAAAAGTTGTAGAAGTCTCCTCAAATTTTTTTCGGCATTATCACAAAGATCTAAGAAAGATTCACTACGGTAAAATAAATAAGATATAAATAAATAAATAAATACATTTTCAATGACTACACCAATATACTTAATAGTTAGATGTCTCTTATTTTTTAACTTTTATACATCGTCTAATATCCTTCATCATTCGCACACTTCATCTTAATAACAAAACACAACGAGATTCTGCCTCAACATAACCAACAGCGAAATAAGACTCAGCCTTAGCATCAAAAAAAGAAAAACTTATTTTAAAACAAAAAAAAATAAGACATAACACTAGAATCAACACAAAAAGAGGCTCCTCCTCAATCAAATAACAAAAAAATTCAGAATGCCAAAAAAACTCAGCTTTCAAAATAAATAGCTAACCATCTCTACTAAAGCAATAAAAACTATGCCTTATCAAATAGTAACACAAAGAGGCTCAATAGCACCAAAATAGGCTTCACCTTAACACTAACAACAAAAGAATGAACACATAACATAAAGGAAGCTCTACTTCCAAAATAAACAATTAACCAAATCAACTATAACAAAAAAAACTCCGCCTTATGAATTAGCAACACATTAAAAGAAGACTCTACCTCAAAGCAACAGCATCAAAAGAAGCTCTATCTCAATATCAACACAAATGATAATTCAATAAAATCATGTCAAACAATAAATAAACAATCAGCGACACAAATTCAATTAAGAACTAAATATCATGCCAGAAATAAAAGGGAGAAGAGGATGAAGAGATAACCATTGACGACGACTGTCGACGAATTAGTCAAAATAATGGTTATAGAAATATATTATAATATATTATTTTATTACACTCAATTCAACTCTAATTAAATTTTAATTAAATTTTTAAACTTTCGAACCTCTAACTCTAATTATTTAATCACTAATTCGGTTTTCAAAACCTTAGTATATAACTAATATAATTTCAGGATATTAGTATTCTTAATTTCTTATAAAATAGAAGGCAGGTTAAAAAACTGTAGCATATTTTATTAATTAAAATTAAGTTTGAAAATTTGAAAATAAAATTTAAACTATTAGTTAAAAATATTGATATCTTTATATAAAATATACTGTAATAAAATCTAATAATTTTATCCAATGCCAACCTTTTTATGTAAAAGTAAATTACTAAAAATATTCCTAAAAAATTCGAACGATAAAAATATTTGTAAAAATCTAAATTTTTAACAAAATTATCATAAAATGCCTAGATGACTAACGAAAATAGAATAGAATAATTGACATTTGATTGTTTTTGTCAAAATATTAAATTTTTTGAAGATATTTTATCGTTCAAATATTTCATAGTTACTTTTATTTATTCTAAAATCTTTTATAGTTATCTTCTGTACTTTACCCCCCTTTAATGTAACTATAGGAGTACTGAATATGCAGAGTATTATTCCCAACTGGCCTGGAATATTCTCTTTATCATATTAATATTATAAAAATTAACTTATTATAAATAATAAAAATAGAAAAATAAACTAATACTTCTTAAAAATCTTAGACAAAACAAATATTTTGAAATTTTTAAAAATTTAAATAAAACACTTTATAAAATGAGAAATATTAGGGAGCTTAACACTTTATAAATACTTTGAACAATATTTTATGAAAAATTTTCAGTAATAAAATAATTAAAAATTTTATTTTTCAAAAAAATAAAGAAAACTTTATTTTTTTGAAATAAAGTTTTTTATTATTTTATTTGGTATCAGAGCAAAGGTTGATCTATAGGAACCATAGTGATTATAAAATAAATTATAGTTAGTCACCTGACATAATAATAATAATAATAATAATAATAATAATAATAATCTTCTAAAATTTGAAATTTAAATTATAAAATAGTTATTTGTTAGGTTAGTGTTAAGAGTGTGTATAAATAGGAGTGAGTACTGAAAGAAAAATACATACTCTCAACCCTAATTTTTAATTTTTTTTCTTTCATAAAAAAAATTAGGGTTCTTTGTATTCAAATGAGTCTTTTCAAAGATGGATTAAAATATTTTAAATTTTTTTATATTTTTCTTTTCATGTATGAATGCCATTTAATTTAATTTTTTTTTTGGTGTTGGCATGAAATTGGCCCAACTAATAGGCTAGAATGCATTTTAGCCATGCTAATAAGAGAGATTGGTGCAAGTTCGTCTATTAGTGTGGCTAAAATGAATTTTAGCCCATTAATTAAACGAACTAGGGGGTAATGTGCAAAAAAAAAATAGTTTTGGTATTTAAAATCTTTTTTATTTTTTTTGGGAAATAAAATTTTCAATTATTTTATTATTGAAAATTTTTCAATATTTTATTTTTATACCATTAGGATTTAGAAATTTATTAGTTGTCGATCGGAAATGAAGAATTTTTTTTAGTCCTGTATCACATTGTTTTGTGTTTTTGACGTGTGACACGCAGTTTCAATATTTGTGTGGTTTTGCTTTAATTTGCAATTAATTATAAAGTCATAAGTTTGCCAAGTTCACTGTTTTTTGAATACGAAATTACGAAGTGTATCAATCAAAAAGTGCTTGTTTTGATGAGTTACACTGCTTTAAGGTACTCTCCACCAGTCAGCGACAATGGTTTAGACTTTAGACCTAATTAAGGGCATATTATTGAATGTGATGCCTATCACTTTTATAAAATGGCGTGACCACTCTTCATGATTTATATTAAGAAGTGCAAGGAATCACATGGAAGGGTATTTTTTTTTTTTCTCTAAAAATATATATTTAACGAGTCTAAGCCCAATGAATATAAAGAGAGATAAAAACTATTTTGGGTTGATTTAGTGCGTGGTTAGCTTATTAGTTTGTTGAAGCAAGTGTCGGAGGTTTAAATCTCGTCTTATGTATGTAGTAACTCATTGGTCAGCAATAAATTTTTAAATGAAACTTCGATCTGTGATGAATTAATTTTTGACTTGCCGAACTTAAGGAAAAAAAATTTTAAAAAAGGGGAAGGAAAAAGTGTAAGCTTAAGGGTTGTTAGGCATATAAATCTTTGTTTTTTAGGTTTTGTTTTTTTTTTTAAGAGTTAGAAAATTATATATTGCAAAGGGAATAATTGGGTAATTTTAAGATATTTTAGGAGATGGATTGTATTTTTATTTATAAAATTATATATATAGAATTTGTTATACAAGTTAAAAGAGTTATGCTATAGGCCAAAATATAAGTAACAAAAGGGGGATGGGGGCAAATCATGATGATTTGCCTTCTAAGAATGATAATGATAATATAAAGTCATAGCTATGCATAGCATTTTGGCAGGTTCTATATGGCAAATAGCTAGAATATGCTTCAAACATGTTTTCACTTCATGCATGAAACCAATAAGAAAAAACCATGTTTTCATTTCAATACACAAGTGAGAAACAAATTAAAGACTATTTTCTTTTTCTCCCACATGATATTGGCTCAACTTTTTTCAACGTATATAATTTCATTTTCATTGATCATTTCATCTATCACTTTCGTAATCAACGTGCTTTCGATAACAAATTTCAATAATAATAATAATAATAATAATAATAATAGATTCAATGAATTCCTTAAAATATATCATATTCTCTCTGATGACCTATTCTATTCATTTTTATCGGTTTAAGTTTGTGAGAGAAGTGGTATTATCATATGATATCAGTTTTTTTATGAAAATATTTTAGAGTAAAAAAGAAGTTTAAAAGTAAGATAATTTTAGAAAACAAAGAAAAAAAGAAAGCTTATGAAAATATAATTTACCAAAATCCAAAAAATAACTTATTGCATGACGGGACGTAGTAGAAATATTTTTTTCTATCAATTAAATTTTTTTTAGAGAAATATTTCGTGACAACCTTAGACAGATATATGCTTCTTTTTAATGGGAAAAAGATTACATTATTTGTTTCTCCTTCTTATATACTATATATATTTGTTAATGAGTGGAAATAGTTATTTGGAATTTTGTTTTTAGAAGCTTTATTTGTTTGACATAATCATATATATGCTCTCATATCATTCGATTGTCCTACTCTCTTGGAGGTCTTTGTTAACATTCTTCAACACATAACATGAATTGTCACAATGCCACACTTCATTTTAAATTTTCAATTGAATATAATTTTTATTTGAAATCATGATTTGTGTATATATAACTTTTATCTTGCCAATAATTAACACTTTACGGACATACATGAGCATCGTTGTTGCATGTGATACTTATTACTGCGTACGAGAGAGTGACCTAATATTCAATTAATGGAGAATCTTTGAGAATATTCAATTGAATGCAACCACTCTGTAAATAAAAGAAAATCTGTTATCTCAATAGGTTAAGTTAATTACTGTCTAGATTCTTATAATGTAAAAAGTTTCTAGCTAATTATTGCATAATATATATTTTTAGGTTAATTAAATTCTTCTAGCATAAAAAATTAAAGCTTCTAATGTTTGTTAGGTGATGAAAGTACTTTTAAGGTT
Source organism: Stylosanthes scabra (assembly GCA_036250425.1). Classification (NCBI taxonomy): domain Eukaryota; kingdom Viridiplantae; phylum Streptophyta; class Magnoliopsida; order Fabales; family Fabaceae; genus Stylosanthes; species Stylosanthes scabra. Next base: position 20,029 of record JASCZI010030863.1, read on the forward strand.
TGAAGTTCTATTTATAAAATAAAAAAATATAAATATATATTTAAAACAATCACAATCACATATTTAGAATCTATTTTCATAAATCTTAAAAAATCACCAGATATTTTCACCACCATAAGCAAAACTTTCTAATCAAGTTTCTATAACTTATATTGCATTTCTCCCTCTTTTACCATAAGCGATTTTTTGTTTGAATTTTATCTTAAAAACAAAAAAAATCTATAAAATGTAAATAAAAGTTTTTCAATCAAATTCCTAATTTCATCAAAAGATAATAAAAAAAGTAAATAAATTTTGTCCAATACATACATAATTATTTGTAATTTTGAAAGTTTAGTATATATATATATATATATATATATATATATATATATATATATATATA
>JASCZI010030863.1:20507-32067 GCA_036250425.1 Stylosanthes scabra
GAGAAAAATAATAAAAGAGGTTCAACTTCAACAATAAAGTAAAACAAAATAAATAAATAAACAAACTAAAACTTCAAAACACTACAAGAATTCTCTTGTTCTAAATTTTTTCACCGTGTCTTATATTGTTCACTATCTGTAAAACTCATATTAACAACAATCAAAATACAAGGAGGCTCTGTCTCAATATAAAACACAAACAAATAAAACAAATAGAAGGCTCAACCTTAATAATAAATCAAGAGGCTCCGCCTCAATACAAAAACAGAAACAAATCAAGACTCAGCTTCAACAATATGAATACGAAACGAAATAAAGAGAAGCTCAGCTTCCAACTAAAACAAATATCTCATGAAACTAAAATAAAGAAAAATCACAACAATAAATCATTACAAAAAGAGGCTTCGCTTCAACACGAAAGAAGTTCATCTTTTAAGTTAAACAAATAACATTATCAGATAAAACAAATATCATCAAGTGAGGCTCCGCCTCAACATAGATAACACCAAAAGAGGCTCTGCCTTAGCAAGATACCTCGAATAATAAATCAAAAGAAAAATCATCTCAACATATATACCACCAAAACACAGTTACCACCAAAAAAGGCTCTGCCTCAACAAGATATCATGAACAATAAATCAATAGAAAATTCATCACAACATAAATACCATCAAAAGAGGCTCCGCCTCAGCACATCCACAAAACGATAATTCAGTAGAAAAACACCTAGCACAAACCAACAATCATCGCAATGCAATTCAGCCATAAACCACTAAAAAAGCCGTATTATATTGGGAGAAAAGGATGAAGAGGTATCAAATCTGGTTTTGGCATTCACAATGAACAACAAAAGAGTAAGAGTCAAAGCATCAGAGTCGGAATCAGTCTAGACTGCTAGAGGAGGAGCAAAGTCTACGCGGAGCAGATCTGCGATGGAAGAGATTAGAGGTGTGGTAGATCGTCAGTGTTTCAAAACCCTCAGCACAAAAGCATTGAAGCAGGTGCAGAGGACATTGGAAACATAGCAGAGCAGCACACTAGGATGACTGAGCCGAAGAACCAGGAGCACAGAACTAGGCGCACCGGCCCAGAGGATTATGTGGAGGTAAGAAGAACAGGGCGTCGAGAGTCTAGCCAAGTCAGGGGATGGATGACGGCAGAGTTATCGATGGAGGCAGTGACGAAGAAGATCAAGATGGGACAGCGACAGATCAGAGATGGAGGACCTTCAGATTGCATCGGCGACGGTGAGTTGGAGGATAGCAATGGCTGAGATTTTCATCTGTGACGGCTTGAAAGGGCAACATCTTGAAGCAGCGGCAAGACAGAGTAGCAAGAAAATGAAGAAAACCCAACTCAACACAGAAAATGGTGTAGCCAGAGTCGGAGGAAACAAAGCCCGACAGCACGCCGGCGATGGTTCTTCCACAAGCAGCTTGCCGAAAGCAGACAGGGACCAGATCTGGCAACCACTTTCCTGACGATGAGTTGATCTGAAACAGAGATTGATGTTACCGTTGGCGAAGCAGGGGCAAAGCTATGGGCGTAGCGGAGGCAGTGCGGTTGGTGCAACAGATGGCGATGCACCTCTTTCTAAATTAGGGTTAAATATATATGTAACTTGTGCATCGATATATACATGAATTTAATTTTAATACACTGATCGGATAAATAACATGATTATCCAACAAAATTTACGTGAGTTTGAAAATTAATTATTTTTGAATATGTATCGATAAACAATTAATTATACGTGTAAAACTCTTCTCCATATACGAAAATATACAATAATTCTATGTGAATAAGTGGTTTTGTCCAACCAAGTCATTTATTTTTATGCTAAATAGAAGACTATTTCGATATCAAATAAAATTTTATTTATGTATAATTTTTAATTTATACTATTTGGTACCGAAATAATATTCTATTTAGCATAGAAATAAATCACTTGATTGAACTTGGTTAACCAAAATCACTTGTTCAAATAGCATTATCTAAAATTTATATATATAATTAAAAAAATTGAATAAGTAAGAATTTCTTTCATTTAGTATGGAACAATTAATTTTACACGTGTTAGTTTATTGTTAATGTTTTCGATAGAAGTATCCATACTCCATGCTTTGTAGCTAAAAAGTTTGGCAAACTGTATTGGGAATGAGAATACTTATAATTTAGACACACTCTGAACTCTGAATATGCTGTGTAGATAGATTATGTTATATTTATATTAAATGCACACCCCTCAAGATTTTATATTTTATGCCACCGACACATCACAATCACAAATATAGAATTATAGATGGAATTATTTTCGGTGTTTCCTTAACTTCTTATGAGAATTATGTATCCGAAATGGTTGGTTTGAATATTAAATAATTCGTATTCGATTAAGTAGGTTTAAGGGTTCAAAATCTAAGTATATATGTGTTGGCCATCGTCACTATCCCACGTGGATAATTAAAATAGAAAATTGGGAAAGAATAATAACACAATCATAACAAAAGAATTAACATAAAAGTTCAAATAGAAAAAAAAAATTACGGCTATTGTCAAACGACAACAAAAAAAATTATTATAAAAAAATATTACATTATAATATTTCTACTCTGACATTAAGTATTCTTACACATTCTCAATGACTACATCCTTCACACTCTTATAAGAAAAAAACTCTAAAGTACAAGAAGGAATTTAAAAATCATACAAAGTGTATTGATTTGTTGCACTTAAAACTCTCAATTTATGCCTCTATTTATAGCATAAAGACTTCCCCACACTTGTTACATCAAGCAATGTGGAACTTTTTATATACATTATTTTCAACCGAACACAACAATCTCCATCTTGATTGAAAATAATGACATTGTCAACATCGACAATCATAGCTCTATAGCTATCACACTCCTCCATAAAAATGCATCTACTTAGAATTAGCCAATTCTAAGAATTTCTTCGACACATGTCTAACAAACCTTGCTGAAATTTTATGGTGTTGCTTCCATTGCATGTTGGCTTTCCCTGGAAGTTCATCAGCTATAACTCAACCATCACACATCTTGCATCAACCACCAACCAATACCCATGTATAATTGTGGACCTGCTAACAGTTCATCCTCTTTCATGGTAGTACATACCTACCATGAGGATATATCTCTCAACATTTCAGAAGATATCATCATATCTTTCAACCTGAGAGGCTACACTAAAGTCTGATAAATAGTCTTTTGCAGAACTTGCTTCACCTGGACAATATCTCATTGTATGCTTAGATTTTTCGCATTGTGACTCAAGTAATGTGGGACTTCTTATACATATTATTTCAACCAAACACAACAATATGCGACTCGAATCAAATTCATAATAGTGGAGAGAAAACTCCATGTACTCTGTGAAAAAAAAAATCATTCACAGTGTAAACATTATCATATTAGCAAAAATACTGAATTTTTAAATTTATTTATTTTTAAAATTATATAAATACATAATTCTGATAGGATAATCGTGTAAAATTTTTTATAAATCAGTCAAATGGCAATACTTATATATAAATGAAAATTTATTGTTATATATTCATTTCAATAATCTAGTGTTATAAATAATATAATTTAATTTAATTTATATTTATAATCATGTTATGAATGAAATTGCAAATTAATACAATGATAACTAATTAGTAGCTGAATTTTAATATTTGTAAAAACTTTGACTATTCTATTATAAAATATTTAATTATGCTACTATAAATTTTTAATTTTTTCCGTTATTGATTATGTACTCTACCAGAAAATAAACACATATAAATACGTGTTAGTAAAAAATAATAACCCCAAATATATGTGCCTTGTTACTAAGATTTTTTTATTGATCTCCTAGGATTTAGGAGAAATCCTAATTTGGTGATTTTACATTGTGACTTTGCCATTTCTTATGTCCTCAGCTAATGCCCATCTCCCTGCTAATTCTCATTAGAATTTATCAAATGAGGATCGGGTTATCTCCTTTAATGATGAGGATGTCTGTGAAGGAATTGAGAAATGTTCAAGGAGTTTGATTAGCAGATTACATTCATATCGCAGTTTCTCTGCTGGCACTTTGGAAGCTGCTCTGTTTTCAATCTAGAGACAGCTAGATGGGTTTAAGATTTTGGGACATGGGGGAAACCTACTCAAGAAATGCATTCTCAACTTGAAAAGATAGACTGCTGAAATCGAGATCAGAGAGGAGGAATTCGCCCAGGTTCCAGTTTGGATCCAACTTTGGGGACTGCCTAAACATTGCAAGACCAAAAGTTTGGGTAGGAGGATTGGTGGTGCTTTAGGAACTGTTCTAGACTCTGATTTATTTTCCATTAAGGGTAAGGAGGAGTACATATTGAAGATTCACGTTGACTTAGACATTACCAAGCCCCTTCGCAGAACTCTCGAGATTGCTGGCAGTAATGATTAGGTGACTGAGCTGAAGATCAAGTATGAACGCATTGGGAACTTCTGCCACTACTGTGGCCACATTGGACATGAGATCAGATCATGTAGTCTCCACCTTGAAGATTCGGTTAAGGGCAATGTTCAACAAGAAAAGTGGGGTTCATGGATCCGGGCTGAACAATTTTGCTGGCGTGTCTCTACATCTAAGGAAAATTTGAACCCTAACCAGCCATCTTTGGTTGGAAAGGATGATAATCGACCTAAGAGACCTATCCCAGTTAATCTAATTCGCAGTTTCGCCAGTCTTTCAGTTCATAATGTAGATGAATATTCTCAAACTGCTAAAGAAGATGCTGAGATAAATTCAATAAAGGATGTGAATAAGGGACTGTGAGAAGATGTGGCAGATAGTAGCAATAACAGGGTTACAAACAACGTTCTTGTTGAAATTGCTGAACCTCTAAGTCCTAATCCTATTCCTTAATTACAATACTGACGGGAGGTTTGTGTGTTGCTTGGAAGGAGGAAGTTTCAGTCCAGGTTTTGTCTCATGGAAGTTTCTTTGTTCACTTTCAACTTTCGCAACTGCAATCGGGCCAGGTTTGGGAGGCTTTGGGTATTTACCGGAGTACGGATGAGAGGATTAGAAGTGAACAGTCTTCTGAGCTCCTTCAGATCTTAGAGCATAGCAGCAACAAAATTATTCTCTTGGGTGACTTTACTGCAATCTTGGCACATAGTGAAAAGGAGGGAGGTCGTGTAAAGTCAGAATCTTCTATCCAGTCCTTCAATGATTTTCTTAATGATGGGAATTTACTTGATATTGGATTTGAAGGGGATAGTTTTACCTGGTGCAATAGACAGTTTAGAGGTAATCTAATCAAAGAAAGGCTTGATTGGGCGTTAGTATCCAGTGAGTGGGCAGAATCTTTCCCGTCTGCTTTTGTTGTTCATTTAGATGGTCTGGGCTCTGATCATAGACCCTTACTACTACATTTGGAAAGATGGGAAAGAAGAGCTAAACGGAGGTTCAGATTCCAAGAGAGATGGTGTGATATTGAAGATGTTGTTCGTTTAGTTTAGCATACATGGTCCTAGAATGTTGAGGGCTCTTCTATGTTCAGATTGACAGGTAAATTGAAGAATTGTAGACATCTTCTTGTTGATTGGCAACGTAATAATCTCTCTAATTCCCAAGTCAAAATTCAGAGTCTCAAAGAAGGTTTGGAAGCTAAAATTGGTAAGGGAGACCAAGCTGATCCTGTTGCTATAAGGATTTTTTAAGCTGAAATCGAAGATGCTGTTATACAAAAGAAAAGGTATTGGAAATACAAGTCTAGAGTTCAGTGGCTTAATTGGGGGGATCATAATACTAAATTTTTTCATTCAAGTTCAAGACAAGGTATAGAAGGAATAAGATCCACATGTTGACAGATGATGACGGTGTTACAGCTACTGACTCGAATAGGATTGCCTCTGATCTATAGCTCAGACTTACTTTGCTAATCTATTTACCTCTTCTAATCCTAGATCCCCGATTGAAGAGTTGGAAGGCATTCCAGAAAAAGTTAATGTTGCTACGAACAGAATGCTCACTAGGCCGGTTGTAAAGAAGGAGATTATGGCTGTTGTTTTTTCATTCAATCCATTTTTAGCTCCTGGGAATGATGTGGTTTCACCGTCAAATTTTTCCAGTTCTTCTGGGAAACCATTAAATCTGATGTAATTGCAGCAGTTCGAAGTTTCTTCAGGGGAGGTAAATTACTACGAGCATTTAACCATAGTCATACATGTCTCATTCCTAAAGTTGATAATGCATGCTTTATGACCCAAATCTGTCCTATCAGTCTTAGTTATGTTTTTTTACAAAATTATTTTTGAGATTTTGGTGCACAGATTGGAATTTGTGATGAATAGAGTAATCAATGACTCTCAAAGTGCTTTTATTAAGGGAAGACTTATTAGTGACAATACACTTATTGCTCACAAGTTTATGCATTTCCTTAAAAATAAGTGGTATGGAGAATGTGACCAAGCGTTGAAACTTGATATGAGTAAATCCTATTATCGCGTTGAATGGTCTTATGTCTGGGCTACCATGAGAAGATTGGGTTTTTGTGAGAAATGGTTGGGCTGGATTAAGGAGTTTGTGGTTATAGTTTCCTACTCTGTTACTGTGGATGGTCAACCTCATGCTTTCTTTAAATCATGTCGGGGTCTTCGGTAAGGAGATCCTCTTTCCCCCTACCTATTTTTGTTTTGTGCAAAAGGGCTTTCCCATCTGCTCCACAAAGAATAGAGACAGGATTTTACTAGTTTGAGACTTAATCACCGCTGCCCTAGAGTCAGTCATTTATTTTTCGCAAATGATTCCATTCTTTTTAGCAGAGCTACAGTTGCAGATTGTCAGAACTTAATTCGAATCCTAAACATTTATGAAGAAATTAGTGGTCAACAGGTTAATTTGAATAAGTCTTCAGTGTTCTTCAGCAGAACTACTCCGGTAGACACTAGAGATTGTCTGACTGCTATTCTCCATGTTCCTCATGTTGGTAATCAAAATAGATACCTTGGCCTTCCATCCGTGATTCAGCGATCCAAGAAACTACTTCCAACTATATCAAAGATAGAGTGTACCAAAAACTTCAGCACTGGAAACGGGGTTTGTTGTCAACTAGTGGTAGAGAGGTTCTTATCAAAGCAATTGCTACAGCGGTCCCGATTTATACATTTGGTTGCTTTAAATTACCCGAAACTCTGTTAGATGATCTTCAAAGAGCTATCATGAGATTTTGGTGGGGTCAGAAAAGATCCGAGAGAAGAATGCATTGGGTTAGTTGGCAGATAACATGTCGTCCAAAGACTCAGGGTAGTTTGAATTTCAAGGATTTAAATGCTTTCAATCTTGTAATGCTTCCAAAGCAAGGCTGGATGCTTCTCACTCGAAATCATTCCTTGATCTACAAAGTTCTCTCCAGCAAATATTTCAGAAGTTCTAACTTCCTACAAGTAAAATCAGGTACTAATCCCTCCCGGAGGTTGAGGAGCATCTTAGAAGATAGGAAAGTGTTGGAGAAAGGTATCTTATGGAAGATTGGGAGTGGGCACTCAATTCGAATTAAAGAATACTCTTGGGTAAAGGACTTTTTGGCTATCTTTCCTACTGCTATCCTAGGACCAACCTATGTTCCTCCACATGTTCCTGACCTCATTTTGCCTACTGGTTCTTGGAATAGAACACTAATTTAGAAATTTTCAACCCAACTATAGCTAATGCAATTCTTAATACTACAATCCAAAGAGGGGATGATACGCTGACCTGGATCAAGGAACGAAGTGGTGCATATTCTGTGGCTTCTGAATATGCTCTTGCTTTTTAATTTAATCTCCGTCCACTTGAGTTCCTACCTAAACACTACAGTTTGAAAGAACTTTGGTCAAACATTTGGGGCTTGCAAAATCAGCTTAGAATCAAAAGTTTTTTTTATGGAAACTAGTTCATGATGGATTTGTTAGGGCGAAGATCAATTCTCGAATTCCCTCAGTCAGCTCTGTTTGCCCACGTTGTTCATCGCATTCGAAAACTCTTGCCCATTGCCTGTTTACTTGCCCAAACTTTGCAGAAGCTTGGCGCCTGTCTGGTCTCCCTCTTCCTGCATTTGCTTTGACGCCATGGAGATGGTGGTTAGATCTTCAAACCTGTCTTCGCCGAAGTCGCTACTCTGCTGATGGGAAGGAGTTTGCAGCAAACCTGTTGTGGTAGTTATGGAAATCTAGGAACACACTCATCTTCGAGGGTAGTCGGAAGCCTCCACTCAAATGCGTCTCCGAGGCCAGAGCTCTTCTCTGTGATTGGAACAGAGGTGATTGAACCATCGTTCCTTTTGCTATTTCCTTCTTGCATCTGCTTCAGCACCCTTCAGAGTCTCCCAATTCCGGCTTCTTCTTTCAATTGAGGTTTTGGTTGTCAGACCTTCTTCAGTATCATCGACAAGCCTCTTCTCCCTTGTGTCCAAATGTTCAAGTTCTCTCTCTATGCAAGGAATAGTTTGCAAAATTTCTAATTTCCCAATTATTCAATCTTTTTCTTCTTACAAGATTTTCTTTTAGATTTTTGGTTGGATCTTTCCAATATTATCCCTGCATGTAGTCCAATTGGATTATTTTCTACTTAATAAAAGTTTCTATCTTAGATAAAAAAAATAAAAATAAATAAATACGTGTTAGTATATAATGACTAATTTTTAGTATTTATAAAAAATTTAATTGGTAGAAAAAGATTGGAAATAATTTTTTTAATTTGACGATTACTTTTCAGCCTACTATTTTACAGATTTGTATTGTTCAAAAGAAAATTCAATTTCCTAACAAATCCAGTTTCAACTTTCAACAGTAACTACATAGTTTTAAATTTACTATACATAATACCACATAATAATATACCTGAATTATTCAAAGCATAACTTAATACAGTATATATGCATAAATTAAATGATAAGAGTTGATGATTATATTATATATGAATGGGTTATGACATTTGCACATTAAAATCAATCATCAAAATTAATTATTAGTTTATAATACATATTAAAATATAAAATATATATTTAAAAATGATAAAATTATATATGTATTGATGTATAAATATATGGGATTGGGTAAAATTCTTGCATATGAATAACTATCCTATTCATTGTATAAGTAGAGTATATAATATAAATAAAATTTGAAAGAAAAGAAAAAAATGCGAAAGAAGATGTGGCTGAAATAGAATGTATCAAGACATGATATACACTTAGCTACATGCCTCGTTAATTCCCTTGTCCCCTCTCCACTACTCATAATATAATTCTCTTTTTTTTATTTTATTTTATTTTACTTTTTTTTTAATCACCTCATTTTGCGGCTTTTCAAAGAAAAATATTATTTCCATCACCTAGGGTCAAAATAAATAATTTCATCTGTTAGACTATTTCTTCCCTGTAGATTAGAAAAGAAGGCATCTAATAAGCCTCACACTATTGAAATTAAAAATAACTAATTTTAATTTGAACGTTAGTTGGTCTAGAAATATACTTCGTTTGAATCTTATTTTATACATATAGTAAATTATTCGTCAATAATAAATCTTTAAATAGAGATCTGATTCATGTCAAATTAGTCTTTGACCAAAAAAATATCATAATAAAAAATACATTTCATTCCTTAATTAGTTTAATTATATTCCCACTTATATTGCGCTATATATACCAAAACATAAAGCAATAAGAACATGGATATGCCTCTTTTTTCTTTTTTTTTCAAACCAAGTTATTGCAAATAAAGAATTTTCGGTGCAAAAAAAAACAAAAAAAAAAAAAAAGCAAGCAAAGTGGAAATTGAAGTCAATTGTCAAAAGAGCTTATCCCTTAATAAATTTGTGAAAAATTGTTAGTATTTATTTTTCTTATATTGAGCCAATGAAATGAGAAACCTTGGCGTGAGAAAAGATCTTTGCTCTGTTGAAATAGTACAGAGAAAGCACACAGAAGCCAAATTATTGCCAATTACTACCTTTGACATATGCCAGCCTGGTTTTGCATTCATATGTTAGTATGTTACATAAAAGAAAGAGTCTCAATTTTTTGTGTGTGTTTTTTGTTGTATTATTATGATCTTCTTCTCTCATCTTCTTATCCTCCTTAATTATTGTCCACATTCTACCTTAACGTCTAGCACTCTTATAGCTGAGCTAGCACCCCAAAATTTGTTTTTATAGTAGATACGCATATAATTCTAGAGCCACGTTAATAATTGAGATGAATGGTTGTTTTAAGGTTTAACAGTGAGAGAAAAATAATTTCTTTAGTTTGACTAATAATTTTAACTTACATTGTAATTTTGTAATTCAAAATTTTTATTTAATTTTTAAATTAAATAAAATTTTGTAATTAAATTGTTAGAATAGTTTATGTAATGTACCAAGATTCAAACTAATAAAAAGAAGGTGAATTCTACAATCAATATTTTAAAATTATTTTTGTCTAAAAATTTTTTCATTTTGACCATTTAATAGTAAATTAAATTATTAGATTTTAGTATGTTATAAAGATTTTTTTTTTTAAGACGCTACTCAAGAACTGTGTGAGCTGAAGAAACAAACTCAGAACGAGAATTGAATGAAAGAATATGAAATAATGTTTTAAAATAGAAAGTTAAAGAAAGAATAGAGAATTTTTAAAATAGAAAAAAACTAACTCTATAATGTCAAGTGTAGTAGCTTTATATACATGCTGGAACTTGCATAACAAATACCGACCACGAGCAGTTAAGAGCTAACTAAAATGAGGCTAACTAATTTATAACTAAATTGACATATACTTCAACAACTCCCTCAAGCTAGAGCATGTATATCTATCATGCTAAGCTTGGAATTAAGATCGCTAAACAGAGCTGGTGCAAGTGCCTTTGTGCATAAATCTGCAAGTTGGGACTTGGATTGGATCGGCATGAAGTGAATTGTTCCATCCTTCAGCTTTGTAGGCTCATGGAAGGTTGACGTCTTTTCAATTTATATTGCTGGTCTATTGTCACAATACATCAGTGCATGTTGTATGTGCTAAATCTGAAGATCCTCAAGAAGATAGTTAAGTACAAAAACTTCACAGGTGGTGGCAGCCATAGCCCAATATTCTGCCTCGGTAGAGCTCCACGATATAGTGTTTTGTTTCTTATACTTCCATGTGATCAAAGAGTTACCAAGGTAAATGCAGAAACCTATCACGGAATGCCTTGTATCAAGGCATGGAGCCCAATCAGAATTACTAAAGGCCTTTATACGAAGTTTTGAATTTGCTGGGAAGAAAACACCACGACCAGGAGCTTGCTTTAAGTACCTCAAGATTCTGGTGGTTGATGCGTATGCATCTGTGGTCGTTTTTAGTCTCAATTTCTCTTCATAATCATGTCATTCTTTGTGAATTATGTTCTATTATGTTCATTTATTGATCAATCAAACAAACTTGATGTTCTTTGAGTTATGTTTGTGTTTATAGAAGTTCACTAAGAGTTTTAGGTGAAAAAAAGACCATTTGAAGAAAGATTGAGGCAAAGAAGATGAAGAAACAGAATTGAAAGCAAAACAGGGCAGAGAC
>JASCZI010030864.1:1217-16652 GCA_036250425.1 Stylosanthes scabra
ACAGATTGATTAAGGCCTTGTTTTGAGCTACCAAGGTGTCAAATGCTTCAGCCTCCATGACTCCCTTTTTCACATTGCCTCTTTCAGAAAGAGTGGAATATAGATATTGGTTATTAGCAACCAATTCAATGAGATCTTGTGCCTCCTCTACAGTTTTAGTATGAAGAGATCCTCCAGCTGAGGAATCAATTTGAGCCCTTGACTGTAGTGTTAAACCATCATAAAACATCTGAATTTGCAAGCATTCTGAGAAAATGTTGTTGGGAAGCCTCCTCTTCATCTCCTTGTACCTTTCCCAAGCTTCATAAAGAGATTCTCCATCTTTTTGAGCAAAAGATTGTATGTCATGCCTCAATTATCTTCAGTTTCTTCTCTAACAATTATGATCTAATTCCCAACGAATCTTAATTAACTAAACCCTAATCTCTTAGCAATTTAGTTTCTCTAAACCTAACCAATTATCAATCTCTTGATTAACTAATTAAGAAAAGAGGTGAAGCACACAAACAGATTCAATTCTAATTGAAACTCAATAGTGATTTTAGGTTAAGTTATATGTCACGTACCCAACCTATTTCTAAACCTATTGAAGTTATCAACAGAGAAGAAGTTGCACAATAAATCAAATCCCTATCTCTAGTTCAATGATAAATGATGAGAAACAAGTTTCCAAACTTTGTTATGATTAACCTAATTCTCTCAAACCAAGTAATCAAAACAACAGAAAAGAAATTTACCTCTCAGTAATCCTGATTCTCAATGAAGAACAGAAAACTTGAAACTTGAATTATGATCAAAACTTGAAATTGAAGAAAACCGAAAACTTGAATTAGTATGCTATGCCGGGATGAACAGAGCTCCTCATCCTCAACAATGGAGTTTAGCTAGACATAATTCTGAAAATAACACTAAGATCTACGGATGAATGCTAGGTCCCAACCCTAATGGTTTAGAAACCTATTTATACTAACTAATCTATCTAAAATCAAAATTAAATCAAATCAAATCCAAATCCAATCAAATCAACTAATCTAATTTCTATCTTATCTCTAGGAGATTTCACTAATCAAATTACAAATCAATCACTTGAATTAAGCCTTTGATTAACCCAATTACATCTCCTAATTTATCAACCATTTTCCACCAATTTAACTTGATTAAGATGCACTTCCAGTAGAGGCTTGAACTCCCAGGTTATCAACGCCCATTTGGGCGTTTAGAACGCCCCAACATGTGAAGAAATAAGGGCTTGGGCGTTTTCAACACCCATTAGCGTTTTTAACGTCCCAAGTTTCTTCAAAATGAGAGTTTGGGCGTTTTTGGCATGACGTTAGTTTTACGAGCTGAAAGATTGAGATTTTTCGAAGCTCACTTTTCCACTATAGACATATATATATCGTTTCGAAGCTCTGGATGTTAGCTTTCTAACGCAACTGGAACCGCCTCGTTTGGATCTCTGTAGCTCAAGTTATCATCGATTTAGTGGGCAAAGGTCTTGCTGTGGCGTTAAAACGCCCAGCCTGGCGTTTCCAACGCCCCACGGCGTTTCCAACACCCCAATTGGGGTAAAAACGCCCCAATTGGCATTTCCAACGCCCCAATTTGGTGCCTACTGGAAGTGATCTTCCAATTCTTCAAAAATCATAAAAAATTCTTCAATTAATCCTCAATTTCTTCTAATTGTTTTGGGTTTGTCTTGATCAATTCTTCTTCAATTCTTTCTCTTCTAATTCTCTATTAATCTTCTTCAATTCCTACAATCATCAATGAATTCAAATACTCAAAGCTATGATGATAAAAAGTGATGAATTTGATTGAGTATTAAGCTAATTGTTACTTAATTTGCAAGAAATGAATCATTAAAATCACTAATGATACTCATGCATCAAATCCTATAATTTTAGATAAATTACAATTTAATGTTTACTGTTTAAAAATTTGTAATCAAAAGCTTATACTATACGATAAAAAAAAATTACAATTAGATTCTTACTGTTCTTATAGAGTTTGGTTTAATAAAATATTTATAGTATATTCTTATTTTTAAAATTAAATTATATAGTTAGTGCATGTAATTTAAGTAAAATTATAATTTAATCTATACAATTTAAAAGTTTGTAATTAAAAAAAAATATACGCTAATAAAATTTTGTAATAAATAAAAATAAAAAAAAAACATGTAAAAAAAAACTATAGCTTCATGTATGGAATTTTTTTCTAGGACAAATTCAAGTATGGAAGTTGAATGTAACAAAAAAAGAAGTTGGAAATAAATTATTAATGGACCAATATCCAACCCAATTCATACAGGCTATGAAACTAGGCTAATATTTTCATGAAGGAGCTTGGTTTTATACCAACAATCTCCATAATCTCTGACTAAACCATACTTTGCAGCAGCATCTCCATAAACCACATTCCTTGCAAGAGTAAAACGAATTTCACTATCATATTCTATTTTAACTAATGTGATTTAACTATAACAATTATCCAAAAACAGTGACTAAACTAATCTGAATTCACAACTAATTCAAAACAATTTCAGCCAATTTTGTGAGAAATTTCAAATAATTATCAATATAAAAAGCATTATTACTCTTATTACCTTGCATCGGTAAGGGCTCTTGTCAATGGTGACTTGTTTAGACTCAAACCACGTCTTCTCTTGAAATATGCCATTGCCTCACTGTGCTTCATGTTGGGATATTTTCTCAACTTCTTAACCAAGTTTTGAGCAAGCCACTTCTTGTTTGCTGCCGTGTTTTTAGGCAACTGAGGACAAATGTGCTCATTCTTGAAGGTCTTTAACTGCCAACATGTCTCCTCATGGTCTCTTGAAGCATAAGTAACCCATGGGCACTTGATCTTTTGTTCATCATCTTTCCATTTGCAAACTGCCCTCACCCGATAGCTCTCATTTCTTTTAAATTTTATTTTCCTTCCCTCTTGTATAGTGAACTCTCGGACAGCATCGATAAACTCTTGTTTAGTGGTAAACTTCATTCCAACTTGGAGCATCAATTCTCCAAAACGGCTACCCTGAGTGAACATGGGGAAGTTGTCATCAGGTTCTTCTTCATTCCATTCATCCTCAGAATTTGGGGGGTCTTCAACTCCTCTGATTTCAAAGAATCTTTCCCGTCGGAATCATCATGAACTGGATCGAATGCATCATATGCATTGTCATCTTCATTCCTCCCCAACACGGCTGCCCAGTCAATTTCTTCATTAGAGTTCTCCACAACATTTTCATCATCTTCCATGATAATTGCTCTTTTACCCTTCTTCCAATCACCTCGTGATGCATGCTTGAAATCTTAATCCTTTTTCTTTTTTCAAAAACTCTATCATCAGTGTCAGACTCACTTAAAAGTTTATATGCTAGAGGCTTATAAAGCCCATCCTCTGTTGACTCATATGAGTCACTGCTACTGCTGCTATCTTTCTCCCTAACATGTGCATTAACCACTTTTCTTCTAGATGAAGTTGATAACTTGGTAACAGGAGGGGTGGGCTTCGGTTTGTACTTGGTTATCAAATTATTCATCTACAAGAAAAGACACAATTAATTACACATTAGTCACATATGTCAACATAATTCATCTCCTGTTATTATGCAACAACAATTATAATGAAAAATCATATGGATGCTTGAATTGGAGTTCACATGCCAATTTAGCTACAAAACAAATCAGCCATTCATAATTTTTTTTATATAAAAATAAAACAATTATAATGAAACAGGGGAGAGAGTTTCACAATATAGATATTAAAAATAAAGTTATCATCAATTTAGATTCACGTTACGTTGGAATTCAAATACTAAAAGTTGAGAATGTGCCACATCTATTCCACTTTTATAATATTAAACAAACCAAAAAATACCCTAATGTTAAATACTTTCAAAGTGCAGGAAGCTTGCTCATCTTGATGTTTCTTATTTTTACTCTCATTTAAACAATTCAATTTCAAAGCTTTAATCATTAAATTGAAGAAAACCACTGATAATATTCATTTGTTGGGTGTATGTTCATGATAGATGCAAAACACTAGGGAATAAAACAAAATAAATCAAATGCATGTCACACACTCAAATGAATTCATCAAATTTGATCAAAACAAAATAAATGCATTTTGAAACCCCTAGTGATTGGCAAAAATTAAGTCAAACTCTATTTACATGGAAATCGATCATTAATCCATTACAATAGAGCACAACAAATGACTAAGAACAATCAAAAATTAAAAACCCCAGAACAGAGCATGGTGATTTTGGGGTAATGTATGAGTTACTAACCTTATCTCAAGTGAATGGTGTTGTTGCCTTTGACTCCTTTTCGTCGCTCTAACTAGTAGGAACTATGCTAATGCGGTTAACCAGAGGTCTTCAATGGCGACAATGGCGGTGCTTGGTCGTCTCAGGCAAGCAGGGAATGGAAAACAAGAGAGAAGATGAGAATACGAAGAGCGTACTCATTGTTTTCTGTTTGAGTTTTTTTTTTTAAAATTAAAAACCCCTCACTTAATGAGAAACGATGTCGTATAAGATCCTTGTGGAGCTAAGATAAAAAACTCCGTTTTGAGTCACAGCCAGCTTGGCATTATAACGATCCACGTGGACAAAAAAATAACCGAGGGGCCAAACTTGAACAAATTTAAAAATTTGGGGGTTCAAAATGAGGCCAATTAAATTTGAGGGGCTAATTTGAGGCCGATCTCAAATTTCAAGGACTAATTTGAGTATTTACTCCCCTCAGTCCCTTCATAAGATGGAGTAATGACTACGTAATTACTTATATCTTAATCCAGCTAGAAACAACATATGAACTTAAAACAGCTTATTGTTTAATAAATAAAAAGGCTTTTAATCTTAGCGCGTTCTAACGTCAATGAAAGTAGGTAAGATTTGAATTCGGCACACTTTTAAGCAAGATATACATACATATCAGTATATCACTAGATGTCTAGATTAGAGAGGCTATGTAGTTAAATAAAATAAATAAAATTAAATTATACCATTGAATCCTATAATTTTAGATAAATTACAATTTAATTCTTACTATTTAAAAATTTGTAATCAAAAGCTTATACTATACTGTAAAAAAAATTACTATTCTTATAGAGTTTGGTTTAATAAAATATTTTATAGTATATTCTTATTTTTAAGATTAAATTATATAGTTAGTGCATGTAATTTAAGTAAAAATATAATTTAATCTATACAATTTAAAAGTTTGTAATTAAAAAAATATGCGCTAATAAAAAGTTTGTAATGAATAGCTTCAAGTGTGGAATTTTTTTCTAGGACAAATTCAAGTATGGAAGTTGAATGTAACAAAAAAAGAAGTTGGAAATAAATTATTAATGGGCCAATATCCAACCCAATTCATACAGGCTATGAAACTAGGCCAATATTTTCATGAACGAGCTTGGTTTTATACCAACAATCTTGCTTCACTCAAAGGAAGGAAAAACACAGCCCAAAAAAAAAAAAATAGAAGGAACAAACAAAAGATAGCTTAGAGTAGATAGACACGTGATAAGTGTCTTGGGTTGCTTAATTATCTATTTTTGGGTTCAAATCTTGGAGCGACATGTATACAGAATGAGATATGGCCACATCATACCCTCGAAAAGAGCACTTTATAAGTCATAAAAGATTAATATGGGCATGTCGGACCCAAGATATCATCCACCAGAAAAAATATAAATAAATAAACCGCATTTCCTAGCACAAGAGGTATGTGTGACTTCGGTTGCTTAAGTGTCTAATCCTGAGTTCGAACCTTGGAAATAACATGTATGCAAAAGGGGATACTGCCATGTCAAACCCCTCGAATGAGCCACTAAAAAAGGCGTAAGGGATTAGTTTGGGTCTAGAATACATTCCTAAAAGAAAAAAAGAACAAATACATATGAAAAAATTTGGAATTAGTAAAACAATAATTTTAGATTCACATTTATTTTGTCCAGCTAGATCTAACCAAGTTATTTATTATATGTCAAAAAGAATATTATTTTGATGTCAAATAAAAGTGTTTCGGTGCTATTTTTGTACTATTTGACACTATTGTCTTTTATTTAGTATAAATATAAGGTTAAATTATACAATAGGTCCCTATAGTTTCAGTGAAATTGAACCAGGTCTCTATAGTTTAAAAATTTGTAATTGAGTCCCTGTATTCACAAAAAATTTGCAATTTAGTCCCTATTTGAATTTGACATGAAAAAAATTGTTAAATCATATGTTATTACGATTACACTCTACTATCTCCTTCAATGGGCTTCTTCTTTTCGGGTTTTCAATCACGTGCTCTTTTAAAGTGAGTCTTTGCTAAAATCGTTAACACACTCATTTCAAGTGAGTGTGATTGCGACATGAGAGGAGAGCGACGAGAGTGGAGGAGTGAAGATGGTTTCTTTCTTTGTGAATTCGTCAATTCGATGGTAGATTTCATCGTTTATGGGATGGGGGTAATTTAGTCAATCACAATTTTATTTAATGCACAACATGGAATATGCTAGAGAATATTATGTTACATTAAATGTTTATTGTACAGTAGGGACTAAATTGTAAATGTTTTATAAGTATATGGATTGAATTACAAACTTTTAAATTATAAGGACCTGGTTGCAATTCCATTAAAACTATAAGGATCTAGTGTATAATTTATCTTAAAAATAAATGACTAAATTAAATTTGATTGATCAAAATAAGATTAATACAATATATATATATATATATATATATATATATTTTGTGAATATCAAAATATAACCCAAAAAATGTTTTTGATAAACAAAAGTGCCTTGCATGTCTTCCATGGATTATTTGTTAGGCCTAAGACTAGGTACTATTATTTATGGAAAATAATATTTGAGATGTACCTTAATATCTACGGATTCATTTATTAGTTAACCATGGAGCCTAGCGCTCAAACGATAGCCATTGTTTAAGTTGTTTAGTTGTTTAAACGTTATTGTTCGAGTTTTATAGGTAGTTTTGTGGCTAACTTCCTATCAACCGAAAGATAAAACCTCATATGGACTAAAGGGCAAACAAATATGTATGAAGATTTCACGATACCATAAAATAGTACATAAAGATTTCACCTTTTCAACCCTTCAAAAAAAAAATTTTTTAAAAAAAATAACTAAAGAGCCCTTTCTTTTTTTTTTTTTTTTCTTGTTTATGTTTTAAAATAAGCCCTCTAGTATATCATGGGTGTGTCAGTATTGTTGGCCATCGTGGGGAGAAAAAATGGGTCTCTTATCTTATAAACTCGTCACTCCTCTTTGTTGTGAGGGAATAGAAGATGAGAAGACACCACATCCAACTCAAAACCTTAAGGTGTCAAGTAAATTGATCTCTCATCTTATAAACTCTTTATTCCTCTTTGTTTCTTTTAACGTGGGACTAACTTTAATACCCACTCAAACTCGAACCTCAACAAGTATAGGGTGTGTGTAATGCATGATAGAGGGAGAGCAAGGGTGCCTTCTACTAGATTCTTAGGAATAGACACTATTTGGTTCAACAACTATATAAGAATGCAGAACACTCATGCTAAATAAAAAGAGGAGTTAATTTTATGATGATCTTGATTAGCAAGGTCGGTTGAATTAGTTGTTCAAAAATGCTATGTTATTACTATAATCGAGTTTAATTAACAACTAAAATTTGATAATTCATGGCATGTTTTGTGAAGAATTTATCATATAACTCTTAATTTAATTTCCAATGTTGTTCAGGTTAAGAAGGGAAGGAAAACTAGATGGATCTCAACCACAGTCGATTTAGATAGTCACATTATAGTTCCAGAAATCAATTCATCAGAAATAGAGTTTCCAAATAGATTCGTTGAAGACTACATATCAAACTGCACAAAAACCCCACTAGACATTTCTAAACCTCTATGGGAACTTCACCTAATCAACATCAAAACCTCAGATTCAGATTCCACTGCGGTTTTGCGAATGCACCATTCAATGGGCGATGGTGCTTCCCTCTTGTCACTCCTTATTGCCAGCACTCGTAAATCCAGTGACCCTAATGCATTGCCAACGATGCCAACAACAAAGAAGAAGAATGATGAGAAACAGAATAGAGGAGGTGCTTCTAGAAGTTTCTTGATGCTGTTGTTTGCGCCGTTAATGGCACTGTGGTGGGGTCTGGTGTTGATGTGGCATACTTTTGTAGATTTGATGATGTTCGCTTTAACTTTTATGTTCCTCAAGGACACGTGGACTCCCCTGAAAGGTTCACCTGGGGTTGAGCTTAATACCAAGCGCTACGTGCATCGGATAGTTAGTATGGATGATATCAAGCTTCTCAAAAAGGCAATGAATGCGGTAATTGACTTCTCCACCCATCATATGTATTTTCTTGTGTTAAAACTCAAAGTGAAGCCTAAAATTTGAGGTTGAATTTAAATTAATCGTTAAATTTATAGTTGCTTAAAATGACTTCAAGATTTTAATTCATGCTGGTCTTAAATTTGACTAAAATAAAAACCAATATACATTGAGATCCAACTACTATTTACTATTTGCACTCATGAATTTATATAAGATAATTTACGGTTTTAGTCAATAATGTTTGTGATCTTAATTTTATTTTTAACTTTTAAAATATCTTATTTTTACCGCAAATGTCTTATTTTATCATGTTTTAATATTTTGATAAAAATTAAATTTTTTATTTTAAAAATATCGTCCGTTCCTTCGTTAATTTGCCTTTAAATAATGATTAAAATCCTAATTATAGTATGTAGTCATGGAGGTAGTCGTAATAAGTTAAGAGTAAAAGTAGCAGAAGAATAAGAAAATAAAAATGAAGATAATAATAGAGAAAAAATTATATGTTTTTTAAGAGAAATTCTTAATTTTTTCTAGAATAAAAAATAGAACAAAATAAAACGATAGAAAATAAAAAGAGTATGCTTCAAATGTGTTATGGACGAAAATAAAAATATCGAAAATTTTAGAGATTAAAATAATATTTATATTTTTTGAATGACGACATTTTATGAATTTAAGACTAATAATATAATAAATAAGTTGTTGAACTTGTTATAGTTTTTGGTTGGAAACAAATTAATAAGTAAGTTTTTCATAAAATATCATGTTGGGTTTATATACAGCCATACAGGTCCTAGCTAGAGGATATAAAACGCAAGGTAAGTTCATAAAAAAATTAGTCAGTCTTTTATCCTATTCTGTCATAATATCATTCATACTTATAAGTCTAGGTCGTTTTTTTTTTTTTTTGACTCCCTATATGTTTAGTATTTATTTCTTTTTTGTTTTTTGGTGTCTACCCTATAAGTCTAGTATGATACACAGATACACTATTTAAGGATCTACTTATTATTTTATTACTCTAAATCATGTTTGAGATTAATATTGTTAATATACTATTTATATGATGATAAATTATGGGGAACAAAAGATTATTAATAATAATAAATTACAAAAATTTTAGATGTATAATTTTAAAATTTTGGAAGTATAGAATTTTTGTTGAGCAATAATAATTAACTAATTTTTCTTATTTCCAACCGTTTATATTATTAGTGCATGCAAATCCAATCCATATTTGATTAGATATTCATTTCAAATTCTTTTACAATCACACAATACCAAAAAACGTTTAATTTAATTTTGCTAATTTTTGTTATAAAATAGATAGATAAATTATCACTAAAAAATACAGGTTAAAATAGCATTTCCTCTTTTAAGAAATGACCTAGTCAATGTTTCATATTATTCTCTATGTTTAGTGTTTTCATTAAATGAAACCTATATAAATAGGAACTATATTTGAATTAGTTTTTTTTTTTTTAATTAGTAGACCATCAATGATGTTTTGTTGGGGATAACACAAGCTGGCATCACTCGCTATTTGAATCGAGAAGAACTCGGTAAGTGTCTCCTTTTTTGGTTTTTTTTTTTTTAAAATTTAAAATTTTTATTTTTATCATGCTCACTAGAGGTACCACAAAGTTTCACATGAAAATATAAAAAATGTATCTCAAAGAAATGATTTTCAAAACCGACCGTTTGTTAATAACCAACATTATTTTACCATGATCAGTATGTAGCGCTAATGCAAATTGCAGTTGTTAAAAAGAAGCGATCAAGTGGTGTCTTGAAGAATATTCGCCTTAGGGCAGCCATTCTTGTTAACATTCGACCCGTTGCCGGAATCCAGGTGAATTTTGTTATCAAAATGGCTTAATTGATTTCTTTGTGTTTTTTGGAGTTTTTTACATCAACCAATAAAAATATGCTAATTAACTAAGTACTGACAATAGATAAATAAATTGTGGAGTTCATGTAACACTATTCTTTTGTGAAAAATGCATTGCATCATTAAATAAATTAATAAATTTAGGTGTCCCTTCATATGTTTTTATATTTAATAGACTTATGTATTAAATATAGAAATAATGGAGTCTAACATAGAAATAATAAATGTTACTATAGAAAATTTCAATTACTTCAAAAAAAATAAAATAAAATTATTTTTTGTTGGAATGGATAAATAGATGCATGTATATATAATGTTATGGTAAATAAATTAGGCTTCACTATCTTGCTGGCTAAATTTTTTCTTGCTTTTACTCTAAAATGTTACTATTCGGATTATAGGTCCAAATTTTATTTTATGTGGAGAAAAAGAGAAGTTATATGTAGAATCTCTTTAATTAATTATTTTTTATTAAACTTTTCTCCTTTTTTATGTAATAAAATTGTTATACAGATTAAACAATTTCACCAATTAAACAACTTTATTTGCAACTTGTCACACAAAACTCTTTTGTAATGGGTCAACATTTTCTTTTGGATTGGATTGTACACCAAACAATTTTCTGTGTGTATTTTTCACAGATTGCATGAATACAATTTGAGTAAGAGAAAACTTAACATATTATTACACAAGTGGCCACGTAAAAAGTTGTCCAATAGAGTTGTCAAAGTAAGTTGTTCAAAAATAGACATGTTTATTGTGTTTAATTGGCAAGGTTGTAATTTCTAACCACTTCTAAATAACCATGCATTGGTGTAACATTAATTATGTTAGTCAGGATCTGGCAGA
This sequence comes from Stylosanthes scabra, assembly GCA_036250425.1. Taxonomy (NCBI): domain Eukaryota; kingdom Viridiplantae; phylum Streptophyta; class Magnoliopsida; order Fabales; family Fabaceae; genus Stylosanthes; species Stylosanthes scabra. The sequence continues at coordinate 12,319 of JASCZI010030864.1, forward strand.
TATGATGGCTGAAAAATCCAAAGTGAGATGGGGAAATTGGATTGGCTACATCATGCTCCCTTTCTCCATTGCATCACAAGAAGATCCATTGGAACATGTTCGCCAAGCAAAGGCTACCATTGATCGCAAGAAACACTCATTGGAAGCTGTTAGCACCTTCGCTTGTGCAAAATTAATACTAAATTTATTTGGAGTTAAGGTACATATATGGATCATATACTTCTCAAATAATATTTTAATTATTCTTAAATCAAAATAGTGAGACTTATAAATGATAAAATTTACAAATTTAAAAGTAATTAGAATATTACTTTACCACTTTATTACTTTAGAAAATTTTTTTCAATATATATATTCAGTCATACTTTAATTTTGTTTATGTGTAGGTATATATATTGGTGGTACCTTTGTTACACTGCTATCTTACTCTAATGTTTTACAAAGAGATGTTTTAAAATGCATTTTTTGATGATCACATTTTGGAAGAAACGAAAGAATTTTGAATAACAGAATTCCTATCATTTTACACATGAAGCAATTTTTCATTTTTAGGATTATTATTTGGCTTGTGAAACATTTTCTTGTTTTTATTTCCATTCAATATCTTGAGTTTTGTAAAGAAAATAAAAAATGCTTAAATCTTATTTTCTGTCGTTTTCTATATTCTTTTTTCTCTTATTAATATTTTAAAACAAAAAATATTAAAAATAGAAGTTAAAAGTAAAAATAAAACCACAATCATCCAAGCCTAACTTCTTTCCCCAAGATGTCAAATTCATAGACAAAACAAATTAAAAGAAAACAATAAAATTTAAAACTTAATGTTACTATACCAAAATCCAGTGTAGAGATGTTTCTATATTAGAAAAAATATGGACTAGAGTAGAGATTTAATTTAATCTACCATAAAATATTCCTATACCAATAATTCTATCTGGTGACTGATTTTAATAGATGATTTTAGTGTACACCTAACATAATTCTTCTTCCTATACATTTGGTTCGCTATATATAGGTGGCGGCTGCCATAATACGAAGAATTTTGTTAAATACTACCTTGGCATTCTCTAACTTGCCAGGGCCCGTAGAAGAAGTTAGCTTCTATGGTCATCCTGTGGCATACATTGCTCCTAGTGTATATGGACACCCACAGGTATGTGTTCAATTACTCAAAATTTTATTGCTACCATATATATTTACTATGTGGCAAACATTCTGTATTTTTTATATGTGGAAATATGATACGAGGACCTATTTTTAGGTGATAAGAAAAAAAAAAAAAAAATCTTAGTAATAAACATCGAAATATTCTAATAATTTTAATATTTCTTTTGATTCTAAGTAGGAGCTAACGAGACCATTTTGAGTTTGGATACTAGATTCTAAAATTTAGCATGTTGATGGGAATTTGTACGAAAATCTTAATAGTAGGTTGATCTAGAGCACAGACAAAAATTTGGTGAATACACCGATGAGAGGTCATTACTAGACAAAGTAATAATCATTCTCATTGTATTTGGTAGGTTCATCAAAGAATAACACTTCTATTATCTATTATCTATTGTCACAATAAAGGTTAGCTTGGTAAGATTAAATGACTTTAATGTGTTCAAGAAGGCAATGAATCGAGAATAATTTCGCAAAGGTGTCGGCAAGAGCATGGTATTTTGCCTTACATATACTTGATCGAGCAGAAAATGTATGTTTCTTGACATACATCCCGAGAAACAGATATCCCTTACACCATTTTGATCTTGTAAATGTCTGTTTCTTTACATTATTTGCTGCCTATTTGGATTTGTAGAGGCTTATTTGTAGAATCTAGGTTCATCGACGTGAGGTAACCAAAAACAGTGATAATGTAGAACATGAGGAAGTAGATTCCTTATTACCGTAGGTATGTGAGTGGATGGATGTCGGATGGCAATAGGAGCAAGATCACCAAGAACAAGAGAAGGGGGATGGACGAGAAGCTTAGGAGGAGGACTTGTTGGAGTACTTCTACTATCATCACTAGAGTAAGGTCCATAGATGGATTAGTAAAGGGAGGTGACTAGATGAAAGGAATTGACTCAAAGGAGGAATATCTTGAAAGCATGTGATTTTCTTAGAAAATAACGTGAAAATATGTGTGAATATATTGAGAAAGAGGATCCCAACAATGAAACTCATTGCGATCAACACCATATCCAATAAAAAAACATAGACAAGCGCAAGGATCAAGTATGGTGTATTCATGTGGCCGAAGAAGGACAAAACAATCACACCTAAGACTTTAAGAGAGCTCAAATTGTCTTCCGACCTTACATCCAATCTTGATTATCATATATCTTATTTGACGATACTACATATGACATACAACCAAAAGAAGAGAAAGTGAATTCAAAACAAATATCACATATTTGACCCATATAGATAACATTAAAGTTTAATTTGGAGATAAAACAAGTATAAAGAAGAGTTAGTTGAGACTAAGGAACGAACCCTTATTACTCACATGAATAAGAGATCCATCAACAATGTGAATAGAATGTGTTGTGTTAGTGGTAGATAAGGAGAAAAATGTGACATGTAGGAGAAACACCTGAATCAAGATACCATTTAGGGTTACCTATAAAGGAGTGGATAGAGAAGTCAAGGTATAGCTAAACATAAAAAAACGATGCGCAAAAAAGGACTTAAGATTACTTAAATATATAGAAAATAGATTGGCAAAGACTAAAAAAGAAGAGTTACTATTGTAACACCCCAACTTTCGGTATGTCATGATCACATCTACGGCCGAAATGTCACTAAAATCCTAACTCTAAAATTCTAAAACTTACAAGCCTGTCGTGTTGTAACGTAACGGTAACAACGATATATCCTTCGAATTCATAAACAAGTTAAACATTTAAATACCATATATATAAAGAAACAAGTAAGTAAACATATAATTAAAATTCCTTAATTGGGTTCACAGACTCAAAAGAAAAGGTACCACCGACACTAAAAGACCAACAAAGGAAATACAGGAGAGAGAGAGTACAACGCGAAGAATCACCTACAGGAATGAACCCGACCCCAGCAAAGGTCACCTATCTAGGTCCATCCTGACTAACTAGCCTAGTCCTCGTACTGTGCTAACAGTTCGTGAGGCACTATGACTACCACCCTAAGACATCTGCCACCCTAAGGCGGAGGGAATGTCCTGGCGAAGTAACGGTTAACCAGATCATCATCTGATGCTCCGTCGCTAGCCGATCCGCTAGAGGCAGATCCATAACCCAGAGACACACTACTGGAGGAATGATGACTGGAGGGTGCCGTATCAGTACTCGCACTCTCATGCTCTGATTCATACGAAGCGTCCGAATAATAAGCCTCGGGGGTTCCGTAAGGCACGAGCTCGGCAACGTATGGCTCATCAGGATCTCCCACTAACTCCGCCGCCGGATCATACGTCTCAGCAGATGGTTCTTCGTCACTCGGAGGAGGTGAAGGGGGAGGAGGAGTAGGTGGTGCCACTCTACGACGAGGAAACAGGCTACGATAGCATCGCGCATCACAGATTGGGGTACGCGGCACAGGGTACACCGGGCCCGGAACCATCGGTGGCAAAGGTGTACGAGGTGAACGTGAGCGCTCCCGATGAACATTGCCAACAGATCTCGAAGAGGTCGATGAACTGGGGGATGCAGCCGGTCGTGGGGAGAAGGGTGCAATCGGTCTCATCGTGAAGAAAGATAGAAGAGAGAAGAGATCCTGCGTAGTGTAAGAAGAAGGGGGTGAGAACCTAAGGTTCCCAACTTGGGGTATCACGAGGGCAACTAATCTATCCTAGGGGCTGACGTCACGTAGGTAGCAAGTAGCAAGTAATCAAGTAGTCAAAGCAGAAAGTAAAGCACACACAAGCAATAATGCAATCACACACAAATGCAACACACAATATGATGCATGCCTGTTCCTAATGCAGGCCATGAGTTCATGCGTCGGTTTACTTCCCGCACTCGACGATTACTTAGGATCAAACCCAAGTATGGTTCACCACTGTCGAATGTCGTGGGCTTCATCTACCCAAAGCGGCCATGTTCCTTCAGCTAGAACATGTAGCACAACCAAGTTCCTTCAGCTAGAACTGGTGACATAAGGTACCCTAGGTACTCCAAACAAATATGGTGAGGATCCCGTCACCAGCGAATAGCTCTGTTAAGCAAAGAAACCCCATCGACAGGGGAACAGGATGATTGTTACAGCCTTTCAGGTAGCTAGCCTTTCAAGCTTAGTTCTCAGACAAGCGGGATAACACCCAGCCCTTGTAGCTCTTATCACTTAGTCAAGCGGGACGACACCCA
>JASCZI010030866.1:2473-15576 GCA_036250425.1 Stylosanthes scabra
CGGAAAAAGCACAAAAATGGCTAGTGTGACAAAACGATTTGATTCCATTCACACCCCAATGGCTCTATGCTTTTGGGAGTCTATAAATACAAGTTTTTAGGACTCATTTTAGTTGCCAATTCTCTCAAAAGCTATATTGTTGCTATACTTGATTTTCATATCATTTCCAAAGTGTTTTTATGCACTAATTTGAGAGATACACATTATTTGGTTCATAGAGTTTCAATTGTATTCATCTACTCTATTTTGACAGTTGTAATTCTTTCTCTACACAATTTCTATATCTATTTGTTTGAGTGACTTGGAGTGTGACTCTCCAAGGGTGTGAGACTTGATAAACACTATAGTCGGTGAGAATACCAAGATAAACACTCAAGGGAAATCTTGAAGTTGGGATACTTCGAGTGGAGTGGGTTATTCGTTGGTGATCAACATACCGTGAGGTGTTAGATTCAAGTGCTCTTGTTGTAAAGGTTTGTCAAGCACCTTGAAGCTTGGTGGTTTAGTGGATATCTCAATTGCGATTGAGAAGAGTGGACGTAGGCAAAGAGATTATGCCGAACCACTATGTATCGTTGTGTATTATCTCTCTCAACTCAAACTCATTTATATTTTTGTCATTTATATTTATACAAGTGTTTTGGAAAGTACAAGATCCTTGTAAGTACTTAAGAATTGACTTAAGCCCTTGGAAAAATACTAGTACAAGCATTTGAGTCATTTAAATTCAAAGTAATTTAAGCTTCCGCAAAAATTATTCATTGTTGTTGAGATACTCAATTCACCCCCCTCTTGAGTATCCGTGCTACGTGACTAACAATATATCCCCTTTTAGAACCCTTAAGCATTAAAAAATTCAATACTCCAAATTCAGAGCAACCCTTCAGCCGTACTCGAGGCTTCTATCCCATCCCATGCCATATCACTATTTTACCCCATACTTTCACAGCCAATCCCCTATCCAATGTATCCCTTTCTGATTCTATAATACCTACGAAATCAATTTTGATTTATCGACAAATCTCCCAAACCGTTTTAATTTTCATCGGCCCTCCATACCCCTAACATTCCAAGAAAGACACTTCATTATGATACAGATTTCGCACCTGACATGAGGATCCTCTTCGCCGATCCTAGCAAAATTCGTGGTGTTCCACGACCTCCACCCTTTGCACCCGTCGCCCATCCTCCTCTTCAGTTCGTTGATTGTTTACTATTTTTCTTGAGGTTCTTTATCAGTATATCACTGTTCTCCTCATTGAAGAAAATCTCGCCTTTCGCATATCTGCCTCGTTAATTCTACTTCCTCTCTCTCACTTTCTTGAAATTTGTTATCAAATCCCTCAATCAATGAAGGCAAAGCATGAGCTCCCTGAAACCTAATTTCGTTTGGGTCATTATCTACCCGAATATCCCCATCCATGATCTCCTTATGCACATGGGCTTCTTCTGTACAGGGCCCAAACCCTGGTGGAAAGGGACAAGAGGTTGAGGCTGAGCTACTTCCTTGCTCCAAATCTCCTGCAAACAGATTCTTTAGGTCCAAATCCTGGTTAGCATTGCCAAGCTTCAATTGGGCTTCCTTTTCCACATATTTTTCGAACAACCGGTTAAGGCCCAAATTATGGTCAACACCATTAACCTGCAATTCGGCTTCAGGTTCAAAGTGTTCAAGAGACACATGAGAAGCCCAATGTCCTATATTCTTCTCACTCTTACAACCTTCAGTTTCTTCTATCTCAATCCCTTCAACTTCAAAATTATTATCCCCGCAATCCTCTTCACGTCTATGTACTTGCACACTTCCCATCATCGCATTGATGGGATCCTCATGACTAGGGACATCTCCAACGTTCGGATTGTTAGCTTTGTCCTCCAACACCGTCGGCTCCATTTCTAACGTGTTTCCAGACGAGGTTTCCATATTTTTTGACGGCACAGGTTCTGCAGAGTCTCTACTGTCATCGGAATTAAACTTCTCATCAGGATGAACTTGTTGGTTTAGAACTTCCGCTCCAAATTCCTTGACATATACATCAAACACTACCTCCTCACATTTAACCATAATCCACTCTTGGATTGCTTGCCATTGATAGCAATCAATCAGAATTCTCGCTACACTGAAGAAGGCACATTCATCTGTTAGGTCATGGAGCATCATGAGCTTCCAATCCAAGGCTTCTACTATTCGTCCAAAATTATCCTTGGACCATGTGTGAATCGGAAGACCCATTAGTTCCAACCATATTCGTCTCGAGTGGCTCCACTTGTAGCCCCAATATGCTATTATTTCGTCAAAATACTCAGTCATGAACTTCGTCCTTAATGCCATGCTCCTGCTTTCAACAGATTCGAAGAAGAATATGCATTTCCTAGGTCCCAAGTCCTTATATTCTATTCTGCCAAAATCCTTCTCCAGACTTTTGAATGCATGCACCACACACCCAAAATTAATAGGGAGGAAGCTTTCCGCCAGCACACTTCTTTTTAACAATTCTGTTCGTGCCTGAGGAGGTTCAACCTCAACCATCCTCTTGTTCCCATTGATCATCGCTACATTCCTTGTTTCACCCTGCTTACTACTACCCTGTTCTTGTGGTAAACACTCTTTGTTCAGCATTTTTCCTTTCTCAAAAGGTCTTTGTTATGTCCCTCCCCTCTCTCTGCATTCCAGTCCTTATTCCCCCTCAGCTGTTTTCGATCACTTCGATCGTCCCTTCTGAATCTTGCCTCCTTCATCCTGATAGTCTTGCCTTCACATCTCACACCATACAACCTGTCCATGGCTCTCAGTGCTCTTCTCCTATCTTCGAACCTCACAAAAGCAAATGGGGTTTTTCACATGCTTTTTCTCCTTCCTTAAAATGAATACATCCACGACTTTCCCATATCTCCTGAACTCATTGAAAATGAGTTTCTTCGTAATCCGGTCAGGCAAGTTGTCCATGAAAATTGAATACGAGTTCTGCTCCAACTGTTTCTATTTATCCTTCCACGAGGTTTTTACCTCATTACCCGAACCATTATATTCACTCTAGCGTCTTCTCTATTTTTGAATATGCTATCCATCCTCATGTTAACGGCCTAAGACGACGTCACGCCATAGTGGTCGATACCCTGCTGATCTATCTTCCCTTCTTAACTATATTTTTTCTACATAGAAAATGTTTACAGTGTCCACACAAAATAAAAGGTCATTGACCTTTTGTGGGGAGAAAGTTTAACCTTGTAACATCACTCAGAAGTTAAACGACGTCGTTTTTGGTCTTCCTATCAAAACGGCGTCGTTTTATACACTGACAATGTGTCGCTTAACTATCCAACTGGTAAGACGTTAACAGTTTCTATCACATATCTGACAAAGATACTAACGTGATTAATTTTTAATCTTCGGTGAAAATTTTGATTAAAAAAATCTTTCGAGGACTAAAATGACGATAAGCCAATCTTTTGAGGACCATTCTGAGCATTAATCCAAATATAATAATTTAAACCCTAAATGTTAGATAAAAAGGGGGATCCTTGAAAAGATAAATGTCAATTTTAGATAACTGAGCAAAATGTGAGGCAGAAGATGATTGATGCCTTGATGGGCTGGCCATGGAAGTAGATGAGGTTAGAAAAAATAATGATAATAAATTGAGACAAGTCTTTTAGGCCTTAGAAAGTGTTAGAAATAATTTAAAATCCTGCAGTAGGAAAAGTTCTGAATCAGTTGGAATCATAAAATAAACTCACAAAATAACAATTACAATATACATAATACATGCAAGCCAAGAAATCAAGCTTGTCAACCTTCCTTAGTTTATATGCAGCTTGGTAATCTATTAAACCAATTACAATATAAGTTCTCAAATTTCAATTTTTTGTAAATACTAATAAAAATGGATGAATGAGAGAAGAATCATTACTCGTCGTGACATAGAATGAAGAATAAGAACCAGCAGCAGAACAAGATTAAAGTCATTAAATAACATATACACCACAAGAAGTCCAAAAACAAGGGGAAAAATTAGCAAAAACAAAAGAAATAGCACTACAAGAGTTCAAACAACCATAACAGAGCGATGAGGAGGTGAATGGCGAGGAAGAGACTACTCGCGACGAAGACGAATGCGAGAAGGGTGGCGAAGACGAGGTGGTGAAGGAAACGACATAGACCCGATGGCGATGACACGGACGCAACGGCGATGACGAGACTGCCTAGGACGAACGGTGACTGGCAAGGACGAACAACATGGTTGGAGCCTTGTAGGTTCTGGAATCTGGCTCCTCAGTTCTCATTTATCAATGGAGGCTAGGGTTCTTGTTTGGGGAAGATGAGTGGGGCTCGAAGCTGAGCTCCCACCTTTTGTTTTTTTACTTCATTAAATGCTACACGACGCAGTATAGTGTATAGGGGATTAATGAACCCATATTTCATGATAAAATGTGTTATATTTGATGGTTTTATCGATGTAAATCCGCATAATTGCTTGTGAATAGCCATGTTTGTGAATCTTTGCTATATTTGTTCCAATTGAGAAATACATGCTAAATTAGCCTAGAATTGAGTAGAAATTGTACAATTTTATCCCACTTGGTGCCTTGATGTGTTTTCTAGTATATTTCAGGACTTTAGGGATTGAAAAGTGCTTCAGAAAAGCTAATGAAGGCAATGGAAGCAAAGGATTCATGAAAAGAAGCCAAAACAGAGGAAGCTGTCCAGACTAAGTTGCGTATGTAACTTCCTCCCCTGCAGCATTCAGGGAGCTCTCTGGACAGAGTTGCGTACGCAACTCTCATAAGTTGCATACGTAACTTTACGCTGCAGAATGAGATTAAATGAAGGCCAGAATTGGAATTTCGTATTTTCGGGCCAAGGTCTAGCCTCTTAAAACCCAATTCGACCTATATGGGGGGAGAACAACTGAAGCACAATGATATTCACACATTAGGATCAATTGTAGTTTTTAGAATAGTTTAGAGAGTTTTTGGGAATGTTCTTCATACCTCTCATTTTCTCTATTAGGTTCTTTAATTTCTTCTTCCATTTTCAGCCATCACTAGCCAAACTCTTAGTTAATTATAGTGTTTAATTGCTTGTTAATTGCTACTCTTACTTTATTAATACAATCTCTACTTGTTCTTCATCTCTTTACTCATTCTTGCTTTTATGTTCTTATTCTTTTACTTTTATTTTGCTTTGATCTTGTTGGAATTTATGATCCATTGTCATTTACTTGCTTTATTAGTGATAATTGTTGATTCTCTTGATTATTTACCCCATTGATCATCTTGCTTGTTGATTTCTTTAGTTATTTACCATGTCTTTTTACTACACCCGCCAAGTGTTTGATATTTTGTTTCTTATAGATTTGGAGTAGTTTTCTTGTGCATTGGTCATGGGTTAAAGTGTGGATGATCTTAGCCACTAGTCCCTAAGGAAAAGAATGGGTTAAGGCCGGGGTTAAAACTATTTCGTTAACGTTATGATGCTAAATGATACAGACTCAATTCGATGCTAAATGCACTATTGGTGAGTTTTTCCTGGTGACACGGGATTTACTCAAGTCTATAGAGACCTAGGTCCCCCGCTGTTGTGTATGCCTACGACTTTCGGAACGGGGTTAACTTCCACCCATTCGACCATTAGACAGAATGGACTTTGTGTCTTACGTGACAACCATTCATAACTGGGATTAGTGGTGATCATAGGGACACATTATACTTCAACTCAAGACCAGTTACCCTTTATCATCACCAGTTTTATCTAATTGTTTTCTTGCTCCTGTTCTTTACACCCAACCATTGCAACCCCCATTTTCACAACCATTCGCGAGCTACAATATTTCAATTCCTAGGAAGAACGACCCGGGTTTAATACTCGATATTTTCAATTGGTTGCAAGCTTTGTGACACCTTTCTTTGTTGACTAACCCCGTTATCAATCTCACAACTGGTTTGGGTTCCTCTACAACGATAACCTGTTTTCAAAACTAAGGAATTCCGAATCGGTCGCGAGAGCGATCGCGGGGCGTTCGTAAGGGATTTTTAAAAAATCGGCCGGGTCCCGGTCTGGTCCCGTTCTCCATTAAAATCGAATCGTATTGCCCACTGGATCACAGTTCAACAGGTTCAATCGACCAGTTCAGTCCGATTTTCAGAAGCTTGATTTCAATAGAAAAAGTTTAAAGAGAGAGAATATAATAGCAAGTGTTAACCATGGTACAATATGTATAAGTTTATTTGATTAGGTTTTGATGAATGACAATTATTGACGTTGAGGATAAGCGTTAAGGAAACAACAAGAAGATAAGTCCGCAAGGTTGAAGACGGTTTAGTGTCTTAGGACTTAGGTAACTTCTTGTTAAGAACCAAAATTTATTATCTCTCTTACACACACTAGGAAATGTTTTAAAGATTATGTTTTATGAATATTTTGATAGAAAATGTTCTAGATCAAAATGCTTTGTCAAAACGATAGCTAAAAACATTTAGAAATTTGTTTTCAAAGCTACAAACATTTAGGAATTGATTATAACAAGTTTAGAGCCAATTCTTTGATGAATAAAACATTTTTGAGCCACTTTTGACCATGAGTATCGATACTACAGTGACAATGTAAAGAGTATCAATACTCTGAAGCTTAGTATCAATACTCAGAGCCAAAATTTCAAATTTCATTAATTTCGATATATACTAAGCTTAGTATCAATACTCTGAAGCTTAGTATCAATACTCAAACCCTACTATGAGGAACGTTGGTCTTTGTTGATGATGATTGAGGTTGTTTCTCCCTGGGTTTAGGGTTGTGGATTTTTTCCAAATTCAAGAAGGGTGTGATTTCTTCCGTTTGGTAGACCAACAACCAGGCCATGATGGTGTAGAGATTGCATGGTTGAAGAAGAAGGTCTCTTCTTCCAACACTCTATCCTTCAATAAAAGTGGAAAAGAATGAATACCCTATCATCGAAAAATAGGGCATGCAAAATTAGCAAGATAGAACGCCCAATATATCCTAAGCCCTAACATTTCTCTCACATAAAGAACACACGTTGAATCAATAATCAAGAAAAATTCCACAAAAACACAACAAACCCCACCCTAATCGCATCTATCAAACCCAAAACACTTCACATATACAAAGCCCCAGCACAACATATAAAGAAAACCTTCCTCAAGTGAGAATAGAAAACAGGAACATTTGCTCTTGCAATTGCAATTTGATGAAGTCGTCGCTGGCGGAATCCCAATCCCAATCTCACTGACCTTGCAATGAAAATTGTGTGTTAAGGCTTCAATGATATGGAAAAAGTTTGGGTTTTTAATGGGAGTAATTTATGAAGAAAGGGTTTCGCGGGAAGAGGAAACATGATTTACAATGCCATTTTTGGGTGAGAGGGGGAAAAATAGTCCAAAAATAATGTTTACCAGATAAAAGAACCATTTTAAAATGTTTTGAAACGTTGGGGACGAAATTGACAACAAAAAACCTTGCGGACCAATTTGATTTTTCATGAAAACCTTGGGGATCTAAACATCACTTAACCCAAGATATAATTAATTATAGCTTTAGCAAAGGACTCTGGAAAGAATTAGTTCCTTCTAGACTGAATTATTTATATGAGTTGCTCTAATTAAGCGAGTTAGTTCCAATGTTTGGTTGAGTAGAATGGGAACTATTGAGCAATATTACGTTGCATGTGTACTTTGTACGAAAGATGTTGAAATAGTAAATACTTATTTATTACTTGTGAATTTACTTGGCAAGCATGGTGTACTATGATAGCTGGTGTGGGAAGAGGCACCAATGAGAAGAAAGTACAAAAAAAAAGAAGTAATTGTTTGATTTTCTCTGTTATTTGGAATGTTTGGTCGAGCAAAAATTGTTCGGAATGTTTAGATATAATTAACGTGCATGAATAATTTTTATATAAATTGAAAATGTTAGAGATAAACTTAAATAAAATTAAATGTTAGAAATATTTTTAATAAAATTGCAAATATTAAAGAAAAAAAAAACATATTTTACTGTGTACCATATTTTACATGAAGCAAAATTGAATAGATAGATTTGGGCTTAAAACAACTATCTAGAGATCGATATTGTATAAATCCAAATTGCCATACTGAACATGTGAAAAAAAAAATAGATCAAGCTTTTTTTTTCAAAGTGAAAAAATTGACAAAAAAAAAAGAGTAAAAGTTTAATTACTTTGAAATTAATGTAGTATATATAATAAAAATTACAAATTTAATCATAATTAATACTTTATTATAGTACTTTACAATCTCTTCGATTTAGTATTTTTTCTTAAAAAGGAAAACATAAAAAAATTATTGCCATGGTTGAAGAAATTATTAACGGCATGTTGGTATGAGCGTTAAGTCTTGGGAGAAGAAGAAGATTTTATGTCTATTTTACAAGAGTTAAACGAGGCTATATCGTTGAAAAGAAGACAAACCAAGCAGAGAGAGAAAGCAAGACGTAGCAGACTGAAATCATCAAAGCAGGCTAGGAATATAGTTACATATTGACTTTTGGAGAAGGGTTATAATGGGTTCAAGAGGTAGAAGGGACAAAAAAAATAAGGGGTACAGGTTTTGGCTTACTGAGTCGTTCGAAGGGTGAAAGTCTAAGGTGTGAATCAATAGTGGAAGGTTGTGAAGGTTATCTGGTACAAAAGCGACAGAACAAAAGCGTGGCAGTATAGAGGTGATTGCTTCTTAGGTATTGAGTTTGCAATTGTTTTTCCTGGTGTTTACTCTTATTTGTTTGTTCTTTCTAATTTTAGCTAGTAAGCTTCTCTTTTTATACTTTTTCCCTTTGCGGGTCGAAAGTTCAACTACTGATCTAAAAAAAAAAAGTTTTAGGAGTAAAAAATATATATGCGAGGGATTGAAAAATTTGCATCAAATTAAGCTTTTGCCCCGGAAAAATAACTTGACGAAAAGGAGGAAAGAGATTAGTATGATGCAATCTTTTCAATCTCAAAGACTAGTATGATATAATAGAGATCTTAATTACTATTTTAGTACAAATGAGCAATCTCAAATATTTTGAGGTTCAACTCTTTGAAAGGTGATTTTTAAAATATAAAAGATAGATTAAAAAAAAAAAGTAAATATCCAATCCGATCTCTAACCATTTTCAATTTGGACAAGCCCACCCCTAATGGCTAATGATTCGAAAACCCCAATCTAGCCCTTAACCATTTAAAAATGGGACAAATAGGCCCTTAAAATCAATTTATCAATCCTAAATTCTAACCTCATAAGTCAGTTTTAAGGGCCTATTTATCCTAATTTTTAAATGGTTAATGGTCTGATTGAGGTTTTCAAATCATTAAGGGTAGGCTTATCCAAATGAAAATGGTCATGAACCGAATTGGGTATTTACTTATACTCTTTGGAGTGCTAATTTAATTGATTGATAAAAGCATGAGAAAGAATTAAACCTTATTTGTCTTGAGTTTCGTTGTTTGTACCAAAATGATGTGTAAGATTCTAATTGCACTATTTTAATTCTCGAGATTGAAAAAAATGTACTAAACCTAGATTTCATTTAAGTTTAATTTTTGCTCATTTTGTAAGTAATGTTGCAGCTGCATTCTATATCAGACAACATAAAACACAGTGTCATTTCACTTATAACGTTAAATGGTCCTTGAGAATGACATCGTCTAAAACTCAATAAACATAAATGGAGAGAATAAATATTTTATATTTCTTGGATATTTGTCGGCATCATTTTTAACGACTATTTAACACAATAAGTAAAAAATTATTATTTTATATTGTTTAGTATAGAAGTAAATTACCACACCACTCACAAAGTTAGAAAAAAAGTTAAATGAAAAAAAGTTAGAAATTAATTTAGTATAATTTTTTCAATCTCAATTATTAAAATAATGTAATTAAAATTTCAAAAATTATTTTAGTACATGAATAAAGTATGGGGCAAAATAGAGGTTAACCCCATAAGAAAATTAGATGAGAATCTTATGTACAATTGTAGGATGGATAATTATTTTCTTTCAAAATGCACTCAGTCACAAAATTACACACTCGTGTGACTTGTGATACATAATTATTAAAAGGAAAAAGGAAGATACATAAATTTACCTTCAATGTTTTACATTATTTTCGGTGCAATTACATCATTGACGAAACAGCAAGATAAACTAATTAAAACACATTGAAAAAAATCCAAAACAAAACAAAACAAAACCTACCCACATTAAAAAATAAGGAACATCTATTTAAAAGTTGAAAGTGACAGGGCAAACAACAAAAGTGAGTAAATTATCAAATAGTAATAATAACTAGCACCTTCAATTAACAGCCCTGCCCCCTTCCCAACCCCAATGAAAAATAAAAAACAACATAACAACCTTGGGAGAGTGGCAAGAAGAGAAACCAAAATACCAAATTAAACCCATCAACGTGTTTTTGCTATGATATATGATGGGAAGAATTTTAAGTATACTTATATATCGATATATCAATAATCTGTAATTATTGATTTTAATTAAAAAATATAAAATATATATAAATTAAGATTAAGGATTACATGTCATTGGTATACGGATGTGATATCGTTAGAAATGGAAGAAGAAAGAAAAATAAATAAAATAGTAGACATAATAATAGTTGTTGTCACTTGTATGGCTTAACGGCCAAACCGAAAAAAGCTGGCTCATAATTGTAACAAAGCAGCATAAGAAATATCGCCCAAATTTCATAATTTTTCACACTTTGGTGACACACCAAAAATAAAACAATACTAAACCCCAATCTAAGCTTAGCTACTCACTCCCAACTACATACAACAACTCTCTCCCACTTTCGACGATCTCTACGATGTTCTTCTCACCTTTTCCCATTTTCTCTCTCTTCCCTTAAGAATTCCTTCGCTTTTCTCTCCATCACATTCCGGATTTTTCCTTCTCCTCCTCTCTCGATTTTTCTCTCTGTTTTCCAGGTATAATGGAGCCTTCTCTTTTGGCCTTGCTTCAATTTTTTTTGGGGGAATGTTATGGCAGCCCTTTTGGTTTTGTTGTGATTTTTAGCATCTTTTTAGTGTTTGACTTGATTTTGTGAAAATGGGGGGCTGAATCTTTGATGGGGTTCATCAAAAGATTGGTTTTTTTAAAAAAAAAAATTGGATCGAGATGAAGTTTTCCCCTTTTTGAACATTCTTTTTCTTGTGGTTTTTATTTAGTATTTCCTTTCTGGGTTTTGTATTTCTGATTAGTATTGGTGAAGTTGGGATCTTTTGTGATGGATGTGTTTACGCTCATGTTAACCATGCTTTTATGGTTTTGAAGGTCTTTTTAGACATTGTTGGTGGTGGAATTTTCAAGTATAGGAGATGGCTTCTTCCTCTGCTGCTGCAGCTCTTGCCGGTGGTTCGGCCTCGGATCTGCTGAGGAGTTCAACAAGTGGATTCAGTGGTGTCCCTTTGAGAACTTTAGGGAGGACAAGGTTGTCGTTGAAGAAAAGGGACTTCTCAGTGTCTTGTAAGATGAGGAAGGTGAAGAAGCATGAGTACCCTTGGCCTGATAACCCTGATCCCAATGTGAAGGGTGGGGTGCTGAGCCACCTCTCATATTTCAAACCACTCAAGGAGAAGCAGAAACCGGTCACTTTGGATTTTGAGAAGCCTCTTGTTGAGCTGCAAAAGAAGATCATAGATGTAATTTCCAGTTTGCACTTTGTTTGGTTGTGTTGCTCGCTTTGTTTCGCTTAAGTGATAGTTAGTTAGTTAGTTAGTTGTGATTCATTGTGGTTATGCTCATTCAGTTTATGGTTGCATAAACAGGTGCGGAAGATGGCAAACGAAACTGGTCTGGATTTTAGTGATCAGATTCACTCATTGGAAGCCAAGTACCAGCAGGTTTGGTTGTGGTTATTAGTGTTATTCTTCAGAAAGCCGGATTAATTTCTTGAGATAAACTGATTATTAGTGGATTGAATTACATGCTCGATGTCATATGTTACTATAGTTATCATGAAATAATTATTGGTAGATTGGGGTACCTAGCCATAACTTGACCTTCATGCTACACTCTGATGATTGGATCATAACTCGCAAGAGTGAATTTACAATATTTTAACCTGGTCTTGTTAGTTAAGCATGACTGTTTTCATGTGGCACTTCCCTTTTTCAATATGTTTAATATACCCTCTGCTTAGTTGTTGCACATCCCATGTATTTGTCTCTGAAATGCAATTTTAACTTCTTTTAAGCAATTGGTATGCTTTCTGATTTTCTCATTGAATGAAAATTTTCTTTTATTCAATTAAGTGTTATAGTTTTGGGCATTCTTGTTGAAGAGTATTATTGTGTTATAGGTATGTTGTGTTAGTGTCTTGTGCACTGTTTTATTGATTTTGGCCTTCTTGACTGTACTGTGCTTGTCCGAGTCCCGTTTTGCAAATAACTCCTTTTCCCTTTCCGCTAACCCTAAAGTATTAAGAGTAAAAATTTGGGGAAAATGGTTTCATCATTTCACCATTCTCCTTTTTTCAGGCTTTGAAGGATCTATACACGCACCTGACTCCTATTCAGCGGGTCAACATTGCACGGCATCCTAACAGGCCCACTTTCCTTGATCATATATTTAACATTACTGAAAAGGTCTGCCAAATATTGACATTGTTTTTCGCTTCGATATATTAGTTATTGCATTTTCTAATTTGTAGCACGTACTTCTATTGGTTTATTTTCATTTGCTCACTTACTTCATTGGAAGTCTCATTTTGTTTTTCTCATCTTGCAGTTTGTGGAACTCCATGGTGATCGGGCAGGTTATGATGACCCTGCTATTGTTACTGGTATAGGGACTATAGATGGTAGAAGATACATGTTCATTGGTCACCAAAAGGGTAGAAATACCAAAGAAAACATTCAGCGTAACTTTGGAATGCCAACTCCACATGGGTATGTCTTCAATGAACTCTAACGATGTTTAAGATATGATGAGAATAATTTTAGTTTATATGGTTAAGCTTACTGATAAATGATTTATGATTGACACTGATAGTTGATTTTCAATTCAAACAGTTATAGGAAGGCTCTTCGCTTGATGGAATATGCAGATCACCATGGGTTTCCA
>JASCZI010030866.1:18675-31925 GCA_036250425.1 Stylosanthes scabra
GCAATGATCAGTTGCGAGAGAAAGTTGGTGCAAACCGCAGCGTTTCTTAACGTGAGTTCATTTGATCACACAAAACGAAAAATCTCTGCATTTTTTGACTTGTTGATGCATTCTAGGGCACAATTTATCTGCAGCTTTTAAACATTGCTAGTTGTATTTCGCACTAAACTGAATTGCATGGCTTATGCCCTAAACCATTTAGGGCTTAGGGTTTAGAAGCATAGGAGCTGCAATTAATGAAAACTTACCAGGAATACTGAACATCATAAAAAACTACAAACAGCTTTTAATATATGCAATCTCAGATTTATAATCAGTCTTTCATGTGTAAATTTATTTCTTTCTTCATTTTTTTTTTCTCTCCTTTCATAACATTTTGTTGAATCTCTTCTAGCAGCCAGCAGCTTCTATATAAGGTTCCAGAGTAGCTGGTCCTAACCTGCGAGTTCGGTGTCACCGAGCGTGGAAACTGCACCATTGTGGTTTATATCATCATCAGCTGGAGGTGCATCATGTAGCATTGTGGCATTATTTCTTTGATACAAGTTTTGGGAATTTTAGAAGACCTACATTTGAATTGTGGCTCATATTTTTCTGTCATCGGAAAAAAGGGGGGAATAAAAAGGGAAAGCCATTTGGTTTTGTTTGAGTCACAATGTTGGGAGTTTATTTTAGAACCTTTTTCACCCTCTCTATTTCTATTTAGCTTTTTGTTTTTTTTTTTTCTAATTATTTATCAAAAAAAGGTATTTGGAAAGATGAATTTTTCCCTGAAAATTAGACTTAGATGCTCAATGAACATTGTATAGATTGCTTGAGTTTAAATAACCCAACAATAATAATAGTTGTGGTGTTTTGTCTTGTTTTGAAATGATTTACTTATCTTAATAATATCTTTATGCATTGGGAAATTTGAATTGACTTTATTATGGTGAATAAAGTGGAGGCCCTAAATTCCTAATTTTCCATTTTCGCATATTTGCTGGATTATTTATTTTCCTACTAAAGATGGTTTAACAAAACGAAAGAAAAGATGTTGTCTACAATTCTTCAATGTTTCTTTTATGACCGTGTTAATTAGATGTACGTTACGTATGAAAATGATTTAATTTACATTGAGGGTAGATTAAAGTTAATTTCTTAAAAGAAAAAAAAAACTGGTGGATTTATATTTGAAAAGCATACAAACATGTAATTCATAGGTGTGGATCATGACAGCGACCTCAATACTCAATAGTCTTTCATCAGAGTTAGTTGCTAAGAGGTATGTTGTGGTGGTTAGGGTTAGTTGGAGAGAAAGAGAGTTGAAGGACATTTTGGTGTTACTCCACAACTTGGAAAGATAGAAAATACCCAAAAAAAAAATTCTCAAAATATAATATCAATTTCGAAAAGATAACCAAATATGAAAAATTTACTCTCCCTCGCGTCCAATTGGAGACTTGCGAGTTGCTTGTGATGATCGGAAAAAAAATAAAAGATTTGCTCTAACTTTAGAGGTAGGATACCCATGCCTATTTTTTTTTCGGTTGCAAATATGCTCTATTATTGAATTTGGTAATTTTACATCAATTAAAATTTATTTTGGACAAGTGTGTTGCTGACCTTAATTTGCACCTGCCCGTTTGATTCAAGGCGGGTGTGAAATGGAAATTTTAATAACCTTTCAATACGATACTTGGAACCTTTTAGCTTGAGCAACATACATTACTCTTGTAAGATTTTTATGTAAACAAAAATTCTCTAAACACGAGCTCTTGAAGCATATGTTGCATCAGAACAAATATAAGATCATATTACTTGCCCCTATTTTTGTTCTCTTTCTTCTCATGTCAATCTGTATAAGATGATAATATTCCTTCCAAAATTGAATAGTAAGTCATCCATTCATATCATATTTTGTCTAGAAGTGTTCAAATTTTGGGATCTCAGTAATATTCAGATAGTATCATAGCAATCCGAAGAAAAAGGGTTAACAGAAGAACCTAAGCATCACAAAAATCCAATCTTCTATCAGAAAATGATAGACATTCCATGTTTTGTTGCAAAGCACCAAAACCAAAGTTTTATTTTTGTCCACTGAAACCAACAATCCCAAAAACAATACAACAGAAAAGGGGTTCTAAAAATCAAAT
The DNA here is from genome assembly GCA_036250425.1 of Stylosanthes scabra. Classification (NCBI taxonomy): domain Eukaryota; kingdom Viridiplantae; phylum Streptophyta; class Magnoliopsida; order Fabales; family Fabaceae; genus Stylosanthes; species Stylosanthes scabra. The sequence continues at coordinate 20,811 of JASCZI010030866.1, forward strand.
TAAGTATGGAATAACAGCTTTCCTACTCTTAGGATAATCCGCCCCAAATTTGTCCAAGTACCATTGGCGATTTGCCATCGCCCTTGGCACCAAGTTCGCACAAGTGTAGATGAAGAAGCCGAATCCGACCCAAGACCATGTCATCACTCCCCAACCAAGCCATTCCAAAATCTCCCCAAAGTAGTTTGGGCAAGCCACAAGCTCAAACAATCCTCCCCTTGGAATAACATACCCCTTCCCTTCACTCTTGAGCCTCAACAACTCCTTATCAGACACAATATTGATCCTCATCCCACACAAAAACACAAACAACCCCACAAAAAACACCACCCAGAAAAACCAATCACTAGTACCATCACCATCATAGCTGTCCCTATAGTGAGACACCCATCTAGCTTGAAGGTAAGCATTCAACATGTTGAAGCAAAATGCGGTGAGGGCAATACTTACAGGGAACCCCTGTGAGGTTTTTTTGCTGTTTCCTGAAGGGCTCCTTCGAAGCAGGCTCAAAGGGTATATGCAAGTACGGTTGAAGTAGTGAATTAGGAAAGGGCCCATGAGGATCATGGATTTTGGGTTTGAGAAGTGTCTGCCATGTGGGAAGAGCAAGAGGGTGAGCCACAGTGTGGGACTCTCCATGAGGAACCATGCCAGTGGCGGAGGCAGCGTCGGCCCCCAACCTGGCCTGTGGTGCTTCCCATATGGGGCTTGTAGGAACCTCAGGGAGATGAAGGTTGGTGGCGCTATGAGGTACAATGCAAGGAGTGAGTAGTGAAAGAGAGACTCGTCCGATATCATTGTGACCAAGGATGTCAAACTCGCGAGTCTAAGTAAACTCGTACCTACATCGTACATAATCTCAAATTATCTACACATTCAAAGTTAAGAATTTTCAACTTGGAAGCACATAATAAACTAAACTAGTGCTAGTGCTTTTGTACTATACAGTGACACACACAATTTGGAATATCTGAATTTGAGGCTAGTATATCATCATCATCATGCAGTTTGTAGCTTATTGGAAAAGAATGAAAGAGTGCATCTAATTTAAACTTAAATTCTAGAATATACACCCATTTTTGTCAAACCAGACATGTTAGTCCCAACTAAATTAATTACCTTTTAGTCTCCAACTCTTGTTTATAGTCAGATTAGTCCTCAACCTTTTGTCATAAGTCAAATTATGCTACGGGTTCCAATTTGACTTACCTTAGAATTTTTTGGGGACCAAAATGGGTATGTACTTTAAGTTCTAATACACACTCAAAGTTGTGCTGGATTAGTGCTTTAAATTTTTAAAATACAGAATACCAAGATAATAGAATTAGAGAAAATACAGAAACTTCTGCCCCATTGTCCATACCAATACTACTTGTTACAGACAGTGATCCCTAATTTTTCACTACTTAAACACCATTCAAATAATACCATAATTTTCCATAAAACTGTTACAATCAAATTGTTAAAAAAAAATTACCTTTTGGAATCTGAATCTCTGCTCGGAGAACGTCTCCAGTCTTCGAGTCTGCGGGGAGCGGAGAGCGTTGTGCATGCTGAGAAGAGAATGTTGGTGTTGGTGTTGGTGTTGGTGTTGGTGTATTATATTAGCGAAGGGGCATTTTGGTAACACAGCATTTCAGCTGATAGTGGCTCAATTAATGTGTGTAATCCTCCAATCAAGGAACGCTAAAACGCTGCTAGTTGGGTCTTCTTTCTTCTTATCCTATATTTCATCTTTAATCTTAATAGCAAATAGTCACCAAAAAAAAATCTTTAATAGCAAATTACTTCATAACTCAATGCTTCATAAGTTACTTTCAACTGTAACAGACTTTGCTTCAAAAATGGCACATATCAAGTTGTAGTGGGTTTAATGCTAATTAAATTCAAGTTTGTTGGAAACATGAAATTCTAAAACAGAAAATTTAGACACCTAGGAACTTTATTTTGTTTTCACTATTCTATGTTCATGAAAAAGAGTGCTTGGTTTTCTTTGGATTTGTTCTCTAGTCTAGTTTCAAAGGCGTACGTTTAATTTCATTCAATTTTGTCCATAATATTTCATATTTGTGTCAAAACAACCCCTTGCTTTAATTTAATTTCGTTTTGTAGGTAAGGATTAGACAAAGTATTAGTTTTGAAACTGTTATAATTTATTTTCCCACAATATATATGTCTCTTTTCAGGTCATTATGTACTCGAGCATACTAGAGTTCAAGTTCATTTTACTAAATCCTCATTGCAACATTACATATCTTCAAAATTCTCCTCATGTAGTTCAAGTTTATTCATGAAATCTCCAATAAAATTGAACATTGATCCTTCAAATCACATACCTGCAAATAACCCCAGAAGGATTTTCAATTGATACGAAAACAAAGTTGAAACAAGGAGATGCCTTTGGAGCAGTGAGGGTTTCAAAGATGGTACACTTCTAAGAACCTTAATCAATTGTAAAACTCTTCTTTTAGTTAAAAAAATAAAATAAAATAAAATTTAAGATCGAACTCCAAATACTTTTGACGTTCTGTAGAAATTTCTCATATCATTTCTTGGCAATTCGACCGGTTACCCTAACATTGTGAGTAAACAACATACCGGCTACATCCTCAACCTCAAGGAAAATATGTTCGAGAACTCGACGAATCAAGATGATAGCAGGAAGTTTTATTGAATTTAGGAAAAAAGTATTTGCTAGCAGGTAGCATCAAATGTTTAGTTTTCAATTTACATATATGGATCATGAAAAACACCAAGACATATCACAGATTAAATGTGATCAGTTAAGTCCAACACATTGTTATCACTCCATAAGTATTGATTGTTTGAACATTCACACAGCTTTTTCGCCTCAAAGACCGGTTAGCCAACCAAGGCACCACTCTTTCACTGACAATTCTGCACAACTTCATCAGCACCGGAGGACCTGAAACACTTCAAATTTCAGAATTCATATCTTTGAAAAACCTGTGCACAAATATTGTTTATTATATAATAAGAACAAACTGGATTGACTACTCTACAGCTTCCTACAATCCTCACAGAAGGCTTCGGTTTTATGTACATTATAATTTTGAACACACCAAGCATTGCATGCAAAAGTTCAGTATTCTAGTTTGAAAACCTAACAATTTTCATTGAGTGATTTTCCCATACAAAGTTACTAACACAAGAACAGAGCGATAAAATTCTGGTCTATGAAAGAATGGTATATTTGATGCCAAATTAAAAGCTAAATAGAGTTCTGGATAAATATGCAAAAAGCATTGATCACAAAAATGATTACATCATCTGCCGAAAAAGCAACGAGGCACCAAATCCTAAATATTTATAGTAACCACTAGGCCACACCAAAGCTCAGAGTAAAGAGATAAGGACTCAATTGACCTTTGGTGAATTTCTATAGTTGTAGAAATATTAAATCTTAACACTCAAAATTGCATTCGCATATTATTAGTTTGCCTATTATTTGGGTCTTTGATTGTTCAAACATATGCAATCCAAGCTTGTTTCTTCTCTAGAGCCTTCCATAAAACCTCCCTTAGCATTCCATTGCATGTCATCACCCTATCATGGTTCATGGATCAAATCAACTTCATGTGGGTAATAGACAAGGTTTGTCTATCTCTCACACTGGCAGATCTATCATTGGCTCCGTTAAACAGCCACTCAAACTAAATAATCTTTTGCATGTTACAGAAACTACAAAGAACTCATTTAAGTGTTAGCAAATTTGCATTATACTTTGAGTTTTGGAATCACGACTGTTAAGTGAAATTTTGGTCAACTAGGGATGTCTTGCTCCATGGAAGGGCAAGCATAGATGGCTTATACATATTCAGGAATTACAGTTGTGACAACATCAGCTACAAGATCAGTCTTCAACAAATCAAAAAGTTCCGAAAACATGATTTCTCTTCTAGTTTAGAATTCAAACACATTTAGCATATGCCACCATAGGCTGGTGCATGCATCCCACAAAGTGGTTTCCCATGTATTGAAGACTTATAGAATTCCATTTATGAATAAAAATGCAATTGAAAGCTGCATTACATGTTGTCTTGGCAAGGCAGATCGCCTCCCACTTCCTCTTCCCTCTGTACTTACTAGTTACTAGTTTCCTTTAGAATTGGGGTTTACTGATCTTTGGGGATCACTCCCTGTCACTTCCAATAATGGATGATATTATATCGCCTTCATTGATAAATACTCAAGGTTCACCTGGACCTATTTCCTTAAGAAAAATGCTAGGTGACCAAGCATTTTATTCAACCAAGTCTAACTAAGTTGCATAATATACTACGCATCTTTGATGATAAGAATGGTTTCTATTGAGATTGTGCTAACTTGATTGGACTTGGTTAATAAGAAGACTTGTACATGTAGCATCACCCTTTTCTTAAAACTAAATCAGATGCATTTGCAGCCTTTATGCAATTTAAAGCCTTGGCAAAACTTCAACTGGGAACTAAAATAAAAGTCGTACAGTCTGATTGAGGGTAAGTTTAGAGCCTTTACAAAATACTTTCAACAGGAGGGAATCAATCATAGGTTAATATGTGTCCTCACACCCAACATCGGAATGGGGTGGTTGAAAGAAAACATTGGAACTTGGTAGAAGCAGCTCTAACACTCTTAGCAAAGGCATCCATGCCTCTCGTGTTTTGGGATGAGGCAGTGGCCATTGCCACATGCAGCATCAACAGAATTCCACCTTCATCACTAATTCACTATATATATATATACCCTCACCGTTTGAGAGGCTGTTTAAAAGGAAACCTGATTATACTCAGTTAAGGGTGTTTGGTTACGCATGTTTTATACTGAAAACAGATTTGCTTTTCACTCACCAAAATGCACCTTTTTTGGATTACAGTCAATCACATTAAGGATTTAGGTATTTAGACAGTCACGGCAGGCTCTTCATTTCTAAGAATGTCAAGTTTCATGGGAGTAGGTTTCCTTGTAAGGAGCAACTGGTGGTTTCTCCCTCAAGCACTGTGCCCATACTCCATAGATTTACCTTTTCACTTCATTACCTTTACCAAATAAAAACACTGTAGTGACCACTCCTCAACATCATCTCATACTCTCCCTCATACATCATCTCAATTTCTACATATTTCGCTGCACTCAACTAATACTCTCCCTCATACATCATCCCTCAACTGGCGACTATGCTTGCTCAATCTTGCACATGAGGACCAAACACATAGAGTTGAACCTTTTCTTTGTAAGTGAAAGGGTCAAGGAAGTAAAGCTGTTTAAGTAAAGCAGCCAGCGGATAGATTCACTAAAGTCGTCTCTAAAGCTAAATTCCTAGAGATGAGAACTAAGCTAGCTGTAACAGAATTGAGAATTCCAATCCTACAGAGAGCCCAGTTTCAGTGGGGCATTAGAGTGAGTTGAAGAGTGAATCTAGAAGAGTCTAGAAGAGACAGAATTTGTTAGGCAGTTAGAGTAGAAGCCAGCTAGGATAGATGGTGTAGCTAACAAGTGTAAAATCTCCCTCCTACCCCCTTGTACCAGCTGTGTATATAAACAGTTAAGTAGTCAGCTGAGCTTTAACTCAATGATAATAACAGAACAAAGATTCACTCTCAATTCTCTCAACTTATCTCTTCGCACTCTTCTTTCTCTCCGATTCTCAAACTCTATCACTATGTCTACTTAGTGGCAAATTTATGCTATTGCTTTTCAGGGTTTTATGGCATTATAATATCAACACAATTTCAAAATCTTTGTATATTAACAAGGTACCTAGTCAAAGTGCTAAACTGCTAAACCAGATGACATTCCTTGAATGTTGATGTACATATTCAGCTAGGATATTTCATAAAAAAACCACTCAGTTCTTCACATTGCAGAATCATACACCTAGTTATAAATTAGCTTCATTCAGCTATAATCACATATTGGATTAACACAGAAACAAAAGTAGTATTTTATTAAAAATCACCCAAACTCAATCAAATAAGCAAGCCAATCATTGCTTCCAACAAATAATCCATTAAAACATGAAATTAATTACTAGAAAAAAAGAAAAAACACAAGTTGAGATGCAAACTCACCTCAAACAACAAGGGACCAAGCCACAGCACAGAAGATAAAACTTGAGAAAAATCAAAACACCTGAAGCACAGGCCTTTTACCAAGCCTCTTGATCTCTCTATCCATTTGACCAGTAAGCATTAAACCAAACATCTTGTAATCACAAAGAAGTGACCAAAATGGGTGACCAAAAGTGGCTGGAACATTCCCTTCAACAAAGAAGTGGCTGTACCATGCACATCCATACCCTGAGAAAGGCACAAAGAACAAGAACCACCAGCTGAATAGAAATGAACAGAGCAAGAAAAAGATGCTGAAGAGGGTCCCCACAAAGTGCCACCGCCTAGTTGATGGCTTTGAATGTTGGGTCATGTAAAAAGCCCAGAACTCTTCCAAGCTCCTGAAATTCATGGCTTTACACAAGAGGAAAATTACATAGGCCAAACTGTGTATATAAAAATCAGATTTTTTTTACGAAAACCCAGTTGGGGAAAAGGTGAAAAACTATGTGGGGTGTGAATTTTTGAAACGATTGAGATAAAGGATTGAAAAGGGTGTTGTTTTGAAATCTTGGATTTTGGTTGGTGGCAAGGTTATGGAGATTTTCTTTTCTTTTCTTTTTTCTTGTGGGGTTTGGTGTGGATGCTTTGGAAACTAAGAGAAGCTGAAATCAGAAACGAGTGTTCTGAATTTGATTGAGATTTGTGTTTTTTAATACTTTGATTTTCATTCATCTGCTGGTGACTTCAAGGTCAAGCGTTTCTCATTTTTTTTTTACTTCTATTTTGCACCCAATTTATAGCTAATAAATTCATACCCAATTTTGTACCAAATTTATAGCTAATAAATTCATGTGCATTTCAAATAAATTTTTTATTTTTAAATTTCTTCTTCACATGTGCATTGCCAATAAACAATTGAGCACGTTAAACACAATAATTAATAACTAGTAATACATGCATAAGTTAACTAGCAATATCACATAAGTGAACCAGCAATAGAAACGCACATGAATTTAGTTATAATGTAAATTTGATTTAAAAATAAAATTTGATTTTTTTTTTTAAATTTGATTGTAAATTAAGGAGATAAGTAAAATGTCCCATTTAGACTTTTCTACCCAATATTTTTTAACTAATAAATTAGAAAAAAAAATTGAACATTCATAACCATTGTTTATATAGAATATTCACAATAAAAGTTATAGAACATTCGAAACTTAAAGCAACTATCAACCAACTTTATAGAACATCCGAAATCTAAAAAAATATAACATCCAATTTAAGTTGTTGGTTGATGTTGGCTGAATTTTTATTAGTTACTAACATTGTTATAATATAATATTTCGTCTTCCCTTTCTATCAGTACATAAACACTTTTTATTTATTTTAAGAGTAAATCCTCACATCGACCCTGACCATTTAGCATTAGGACATTGCGCCTCCTAACAAATCAATAATGACAACCTGGCCCCTGACCAAATGACTCATAGGACATTGCGGCCCTCAACAAATAGAAAAGGACAACGCGGCCCCTAACTAAATTATCCGTCAGACAATCTATCCCCTCTGTTAATGTTGTTGTCAGAAGTTAACAGATTTAGTCTACGTATAACGTTAATATCCAGACTGAACCATTTTGGTGGGACAAAACGCTCACCATAATAATTTTTTTTGTATACTTTTATATGTTGTTGGTGTTTTTTGTTGAGGGAGATAAAATTTCAATTATTGCTGGTGTCTTATGTGATCAATAATCTGAGTTAAATGGCAAATTAATGGAGTTGAAAGACAAAATTAACAGAAGTTAGTAACATTAACAGAGGTTAGCAACATTAACTGAAAGACAAAATTAACAGAAGTTAGCAACATTAACAGAGGTTAGCAACATTAACAGAGGGAGTAGATTATCTGACGGATAATTTAGTCAGAGGCAGCGTTGTTCTTTTCTATTTGTTGAGGGTCGCAATGTCCTACGGGTCATTTGGTCGGGGTCGGGTTGTCATTATTATTGATTTGTTAGGGGGCGCAATGTCCTAATGCTAAATGGTTAGGGGTCGGAGTGAGGATTTACTCTTATTTTAATAATTTAATCTTAATATACTATTCGTGTAAAGACGTTTTACATGTGCATTCAATTAAATCAAGTCATGTTTTTCTTTCTCATTAACCTCGTGATTAATAATAAAAAAAATAATTATAATTGTACGATTATACATTGTGAGTGTATTAAAATTAAACTCTTATTTTAAATGAATAATATTTTTTTTTTCATATGCTTCTGGCTAAGTAGCTTTATCGAGCTTATTACTGAAAGTTTTTATCAAACTTCAATTAAAGAATGACATTGCTGTAAATTATAAAAGCAATTCATCAAGGGAAGTCATATATACATACTTGCTTAGTTGCTTGATCCATTCATTGTTTGTTTATCTAAATTAAGTGAAATCCAAACAAAGCAAACAACAAATTGGTTTATTATAATTTGTTAGCTATGACAAACGAGTGTATCAAACAACGGTGTGAATATCGATTATCACGCTAACACAAATTCAATAGTCTCTATCTATCTATCTATCTATCCATCTATGATGCTAAAAACCGGCCATGCTCTAATACTCATTTCCACCTTTTTGACTTTGCATGTCATGTCTAATGGGTTATGATGACATGGACATACTCTCTCTTGCATTAATTTCCAGCAGGCATTTCCGCATTTACCACTTATTTCTTACCTGCCTTATATATTTATTTTTAATCAAATATACCTCCATTCTTTTAAGAATTTAGATTATTATTATTATATTATCATTATTATTATTATTATTGCATCAGAATTATTTTTCTCTCATATGAACATAGTGTCCCATCCGGACCATTCATTATGCATATATACACATATCATTATATTTATATTCTTATTTTTTTTAATTAATAATTTGAATTATATTCAATTAAATTATTAATTTTTTCTTAATGATAAAATAAATTGGATAATAAGATAAAATTTAAATTATTCTTTTAGATAATTTTGATCTTTTTAACTAAGTTATTAAAATAGTTTATTAATAAATTAAATATTGTATTGTTTTAGATTATAATAATAGCGATTTATTATTTAAAATGAGATTACACATTTAAAACTAACAGATTAAGTATTAATTTATGTCATTACAGTATTAATACTTTTATTTAAATAACATTTATATATAAGTTAGTATTTTTAATTAAAGCAGTATAATGCATGTGATTTAGGTAATTTTAATTTTAAAATAACACTTTGTATTGAAAATAAAATATTATTAAGACACCAAAAAATATATCACTATATTTAGTCATTAAGATTATTGTTAGGATTGCTAAAAAATTAAAACAGATAAATTAATTATATTGGTTTGTTTATATTTGTATTCGTTTGTAGTTTTTATTTATTTTAGATTGACAACATACGCCATGTGAAAAATAAAATTCAAACAAAAGTAAATCACCTATATAGAAATATAACACGTTATATATTGGTAATTATAATCAAAATACAAATAAATATAAAAATCCATAGTATTTAATTCTAAATTATTATTTATTAACCCATTGAATAATATTAAATAATGAATAATGTTAAGTGTATATTTATTTTACCCAATCAAATTAATTATATTAAGTATTTGTTTTTATGTCAAATAGATTATTATTTTAATATCAAATAGTACCAAAAAATTAGTATTGAAACAAATTTTTATTTAACATAAAAGTAATTTTATATTTGATATGAAATAAATAATTTGAATAAAATTTGATTGAGTAAAGTAGATGTATATTTAGAATTATTATTAAATAATCGTGCGATAGAAAATACATAAAAAATAATAATTAAAAAAATCAACAGTGTGTGCATGTGAAGTTGTGAATGATGCGACCTACTATATCAACCTTTCTTTCTTCCTTTCTCTATATATTTATCTTTTTCGGCTTTTTTCTTGATTTGATGACAACAAAAAAATATCATTATATGGAAATCAGGTTGTGTATCGTAGGTAAAAAAATAAAATGTTATGAAACTAAAGTTATAAAAGAGAGAATAATATAAAAGCAAGAGAGAGAGCTAGAGAGTAAGAATATGAAATTCTTATTAATTTCTGGATATGAAAAACTTATGAAATCATAGCCCTATTTATAGTAAAAGATTTACTATTACATGAAAAGGAATGAATGGTTATGATTCATTTACTATGCAACATAGTAACTTGATTTGGAATGGACAGCCATGATTTATTGGGTTACTATGCAGCATAGTGCTGTATAGTGCCGGCGGCTGCCGACACCAATAATTCATAACACTCCTCCTTGGACGTCCATTACGAATATGCCTCATTAAAAACCTCGTCAAGAAAAACCCTGTGGGACAAAAATCTGACTGAGGGAAAATTAGTACGATATCCTGTATGATGAGTACTGCCTCGTTAAAAACCTTGTCTGGAAAAACCCTATGGGATAAAAACCAAATCAAGGGAAAAAGAGTACAGTCTCTCCCTGTTGGTCACATCACTTAAGATCTCGCAATCCTCGCATTCCGATCTTGTATACCAACTTTTCAAATGTGGATGTAGGGAGTGCTTTTGTAAATAAGTCCGCCAGATTATCACTTGAGCGGATCTGTTGAACATCAATCGACCCTTGATTTGAAGGTCATGAGTGAAGAAGAACTTGGGGGAAATATGCTTTGTTCTATCACCATTGATGTATCCATTCTTTAGCTGAGCGATGCATGCCGTGTTATCTTCATATAGTGTTGTCGGAGCTATCTTCATATCAGACAACCCGCATGATGATTGAATGTATCCAATCAAATTTCTCAGCCAGAAGCATTCACGACTTGCTTCATGTATTGCAAGTATTTCGGCATGATTTGAAGAAGTCGCAGCTATAGTCTGTTTCGTAGATCTCCAAAATATGGCCGTATCACCAAATGTAAACAAATACCCTGTTTGAGATCTACTTTTATGGGGATCAGATAGATATCCCGCATCTGCATAACCCACCAGTTGTGGTTTGGATTCATATTTAT
>JASCZI010030867.1:0-14425 GCA_036250425.1 Stylosanthes scabra
ATGAAGGAGCTCTTAAAGCATGACATCTTAGATTAAATATCTTGTTCGTGCTGCTTTGCAGCTAGTGTTTTTGTTTTTTCTTAAATTCAAGTCACCAAAAAAAAAAAATCCAAATCTTCTTTACCTTGTTTTCTTAGAAAAAAATTGGATTTTTTTTAAACTGGAATTGGGTTAAGTTTTCTTTTTTTTTTTCAGGATGAGATTGATCTTGTAAAAAATACACAAACAAAATTGTGGATTTATTTCTTGGTAGTTGGGTTCTCTTTCTCCTTTCTAGGCCCATATGATTAAAGGCTATATAAATAACTTCTACATACCCAGACCAAAAAAAAAAAAGTAACTTCTACATACTACAATCTATTTTGTTATTTGCTTATTTTTCTTTTAGGACCGATCTCTATAGCTTAAAATTGTAGATCTAATTTTATTCTATATTTCTTATTTCTAATTTGACATCTATTTTTCAAGTTGAGTTGGTATTTTGAATGGATAAAACTTAAAAAAGTGTTGAAAGAAAAGGTGATTTCAATTAAATTTCTGACAAAAAGCATGCCATACAAAAAGAGCAGAGTTTTACTCTAAATTTTCAATTCATTCTCATAACATGAAATTAACTTCTACTAAAAAAATGTGGAAATGTCATACAAAAGTTTACCTTAAGATAAATGTGTGACAAGAAAAAAAAATACATGTGAATGTACCTTATTTTATGGAATTTTCACATGACATGCATGTTTGACCTCTTACAACTAATGAAAAACATGTCAAAGAAAACTCCCTTATCTTAAAACAACAGTTTAAACATTTTGTTTATTTTCATATTTTGTAAGTTTTGTTTAATAGTAATTATTATGTTTCATTTAACTCAAACAAATAATGCCCATATTTAACTTTTTACAAAATACTTTTGAACATTATCAACATGTAATAAATTAATATAAAATTAGACACAAAAAAAAAAAATTACATAAAGCTAATATAAATAAATGACATTCTATATTCCTAGATAGATCTGCATTGCGTTGCATAGAGTGAAATCAAACTTGAAAAACGCACAATTACCCCCAACAATTCGGCCATTATTCCTCTGTTAACGAATCATTTCCAAAGCGAGGGAAAGGACATTTCAGTCAATTCATGTCAAACTTCAACATCTTTCGTCGTCAACTCAAATCGAATACTCTCATCTTCTCTGTCTAAACTCTACCCCTTCTGAGTTACTTCTTTCTCAGATCAGATCCCGTAACTGAACTCACTGACTCGCTCTCTCAGTTTTGTCTCCCAACTCACTGAGTCAACTCGCCGCCATTCACTAACTTCCTCGCGAGCTCAACTACCGCTATTCCTAAGCTCATGAGAGCAAGATCCTAAGGAACCGTACACCTTCCCGAGTCGCCGCCGAACCAACTCGCCGCCGAGTCGCGAACTCGTTCGTTACAACCATATCTCGGGAATGGCTTCTTCGGAAGTCGATTCCCGGCTGGTCCAGGTCATCGTCCCGGCGCTCGAGAAGATCATCAAGAACGCATCGTGGCGGAAGCACGCTAAGCTCGCTCACGAGTGCAAATCCGTCATAGAAACCCTAACCTCACCGCAGTCACAGCAGCAGCATAACAATTCTCAGTCGCCGGGGTCCGAAGACGGCGCCGCCGATCCCGAAGCATCAGTCCCTGGTCCGCTCAATGGCGGCGGTGCAATCGAGTACTCCCTCGCGGAGTCTGAATCAATTCTCCGGCCTCTCATCAACGCCGCCAGCTCCAGTGTCCTGAAGATAGCTGAGCCCGCTGTTGACGCTCTTCAGAAGCTCATCGCTCATGGTTACCTCCGCGGCGAGGCTGACCCCGCCGGTGGCTGCCCGGAGGCGAAGCTTCTCTCGAATCTTATCGAATCGGTCTGCAAGTGCCACGATCTCGGAGATGATGCCGTCGAATTGCTAGTTCTGAAGTCTCTTTTATCTGCAGTAACCTCAATTTCACTGAGAATCCATGGTGATTGCTTGCTCTTGATTGTGAGAACTTGTTATGATATATACCTTGGTAGCAAGAATGTGGTGAATCAAACAACGGCTAAGGCTTCGCTGATTCAGATGCTTGTGATTGTTTTTAGGAGAATGGAGGCGGATTCCTCCACAGTTCCGGTTCAGCCGATCGTTGTGGCTGAACTGATGGCGCCTGTGGAGAAATCTGATGCAGATAACTCGATTACACAGTCTGTGCAGGGTTTTATAACGAAGGTTATGCAGGACATTGATGGTGTTTTGAACCCTGCTACGACGAGTAGCAGGGTTTCCGCATTGGGAGGCCATGATGGTGCATTTGAGACCAATACTGCCACTGTGGAGACCACGAATCCCGCAGATTTGTTGGATTCTAGTGACAAGGACATGTTGGATGCGAAGTATTGGGAGATCAGTATGTACAAGACTGCATTGGAAGGGCGGAAAGAGGAGCTCGTGGATGGTGAGGTGGTGGAGAGGGATGATGATTTGGAGATCCAGATAGGGAATAAGCTGAGGAGGGATGCTTTTTTGGTTTTCAGGGCACTTTGTAAGTTATCTATGAAGACACCCCCTAAGGAGGCGTCTGCGGATCCGCAGCTGATGAAGGGGAAGATTGTGGCCCTAGAGCTGTTGAAGATCTTGCTGGAGAATGCTGGAGCTGTCTTCAGGACTAGTGACAGGTAGAATCGCTTTTTTGAATGTTAGTCTTATCAGTTAGTGAAGATGTTTATTGGTTTAATTGTAGTGTATTATAGTACAACCCGAAGGTGTAGTCCTCTGTTAATCATAAATCATAGTACCAGGAGGTGGTAAACATGGCTGCATTTTATGGGTATTAACAAAGTAAATAACTCAATGTAATTACGGTGCATATTATATCTATTTGGATTTTTTTACTCACAAGTTGTTGTAACCAAGCTTCATTTTACTAAGTGGAGTTGGACATTTGGATTATTTACATTTGGGGAGTAGTGCTGCTATATTTATATAATTTAGAGAGAACTATGCGAATGCCATATCTTTAGATCAAAGAAGTTTTTGATGGTGATTGATAATTTAAGCTTCATAAGCTCTGATGATATTCTGAATTCTGAATTATAAAATTCTATAGGTCTTGGGAGTTGGGAATTCATTTAAGAAGTATATTTTAAGGATTTTACAGGGAAAAAAAAGTTAGGGGAGAATCTGTTGTAGAAATGATGGTAGGATCTCTTGTTTAGCTTGTAGGAAATATAAAAAAAAAAGTAATGTAAGAGCAATGTATGAAGAAAATGCTTGGGCTTTAGGTTAAGTTGGTTGAAGATATAGGTAAAATCAGCACTATATATAGTGCAATGGGAAATAAAAATAGTGCTTGTTTGGGTGATGAGATTATAAAATGTTTTTTTTTTTAAATTAATTTTTATAATTAGGTTGTTGGATTATAAGAGACATTAAAATAACTTATAATTATAAGCAATTTTATACTGAGTTTTTGTTTTAAGCAGAACAATAGCATGTTACTGTTACAATTACTTTTTAAGTCAGTATATCTAAACATAAATTTGATTTAAGCTCCTGCTTCCAAACTTAAAAATGATTTTCATATGATCAATTGTAGAAACAAGTTGGTTATACTTATAACCAATTATTGAATGATTTTCCTCTACTTTCCAAATGCATACTTACATTTGCAAGAATGATAATAATGACTTAAACTAATTCTTATGACTCCTGTTATTACATTGCTATGGCTTCTATTATTCCAATACAATATTCCTTTTATTTTTGTACCATGTAAATCACATGGCACTATACATTAATGACATGCATCAATTCTTACAAGGCATTTTGGTTGTGTATTGAGAAGGCCTGTATATTACTATTCTAATTTATCATATAATTCTCCTATATGACAGTGAACATTACTAATGGTTGCATTGTCTGTGGTAAAGCAGGTTTTTGGATGCCATTAAGCAGTACTTATGCCTATCATTGTTGAAGAACAGTGCATCAAATCTTCTGATTGTTTTTCAACTATCATGCTCCATATTCATCAGTCTGGTGGCTAGATTTAGAGCTGGATTGAAGGCAGAAATCGGTGTTTTTTTCCCTATGATTGTCCTCAGAGTTCTAGAAAATGTTGCTCAACCTAATTTTCAGCAAAAGATGATAGTCCTTCGTTTTCTGGAGAAGCTTTGTGATGATTCTCAGATATTGGTGGACATTTTTATAAACTATGATTGTGATGTCAATTCATCAAACATATTTGAGAGGTGTGAAATGTTTGATCTTATTTTTTTACTTTATGAATAATATGATAAACTAAAACTTTATGTTTGATCTTATTTTTTCCTCTTTATTTGGATTAATTTCATACACTATTCATGCTAGTTTCAGTGTGTCTTGATAGTTACATAACATACTTAATTTGATCATTATGTTCTTTCTAGAATGGTCAACGGACTTCTTAAAACTGCCCAAGGGATCCCTCCTGGTGTGACCACCACGGTTTTGCCACCTCAAGAGGAAACCTTAAAGCTTGAAGCGATGAAATGCTTGGTTGCTGTATTAAAATCCATGGGAGATTGGATGAACAAACAGTTGCGCATTCCAGAACCTCTTTCATCAAAGAAAGTGGAAGCAGTTGATAATGGGCATGAGGCTGGAGGTCATCCCATGGTAAATGGGAATGGAGAAGAGTCAGCTGAAGGATCAGAAACTCATTCTGAGATCTCCAATGATGTGTCTGATGTTTCCACCATTGAGCAGCGCCGTGCATATAAGTTGGAACTCCAGGTAAGTAATGCATAAAGTTTGGAGTAGCAACCAGATCTCAGTTATGGCTTTAGCTGTACATTGTTTATGAAGCTAATGCCCAGCTTATGGCAGGAAGGTATATCATTGTTCAATAGGAAGCCTAAGAAAGGAATTGAATTCCTCATCAATGCCAAGAAAGTGGGTAACTCTCCGGAGGATATAGCTGCTTTTCTTAAAGATGCATCTGACTTGAACAAGACTCTGATTGGTGATTATCTGGGAGAAAGGGACGAAATGTCCTTGAAAGTAATGCATGCCTATGTGGACTCTTTTGATTTTCAAGGGATGCAATTTGATGAGGCAATCAGGGTTCTCCTTCAGGGATTTAGACTTCCTGGTGAGGCACAGAAAATTGATCGAATCATGGAGAAGTTTGCCGAACGTTATTGCAAATGTAATCCAAAAGTTTTTTCTAGTGCTGATACAGCGTATGTCCTTGCTTATTCTGTGATCATGCTCAATACTGATGCCCACAATCCAATGGTGAAGAACAAGGTGCGCTCAGCTAATTTGATAAATATATGTACATTTAATCAATTATGATCGATGCAGTCAGTTATTTTCTACTTGGTTCTTGAACTATGCAGATGTCTGCTGACGATTTCATTAAAAACAATCGTGGAATAGATGATGGAAAAGATGTACCAGAGGAATACTTGAGGTCCTTGTACGAGAGAATATCTAAAAATGAGATCAAAATGAAAGATGTTGATTTGGAAACCCAACAAATACAAGCTGTGAATCCTAACAGACTGTTGGGTTTGGATAGTATTTTGAACATTGTGATCCGTAAGCGTGGGGAAGATAGTACTTTGGGGACCAGTGATGATTTAATCCGACGTATGCAAGAACAATTCAAAGAAAAAGCTCGCAAGACAGAGTATGTTCCCCAACATATTTTTCTCATCCTGTTGAAAGCATTATTTCCTGTCTTAATTCATTTCTCAGGTCATACAGTCCATTTGACCTCATTCAATGTTTGGCTTGAGAATCTTTTTTGCCACTGTTTGTATGCCTTAACATGTTTATAAAGCTTACTACTTCTAGAAATATTTATCTGTTGCTTTACATGAAGCATTTTATTTTTAAGTGTGGATTGTTCACATCATTGTATTTCTTGCTCTGTCTTTCGTAACTTCTATGCCAACTGTCTCACTTGTTTGGATTCTTAAAGCTGATTTATACTTTGTTATAAAAATTTATTTGTTTTATTGTTGTTCCTTTTAAAATGTTTGATACATAAGGTCTTATACTCCTCCTATTTGATAAATTTTTACTTGCAATTTGTAGGTCAGTCTATTATGCTGCCACGGATGTCGTAATTCTTAGATTTATGATTGAGGTCTGCTGGGCTCCGATGTTAGCTGCCTTCAGCGTTCCTTTGGATCAAAGTGATGATGAAGTTGTAATCTCTCTCTGTCTTGAAGGTTTCCGCTATGCTATTCATGTTACTTCTGTAATGTCCATGAAGACTCATAGAGATGCTTTTGTAACCTCATTGGCAAAGTTTACTTCCCTGCATTCTCCTGCTGATATTAAGCAGAAAAATGTAGATGCAATCAAGGTTGGCAATAAAACTCTCTTCTTTCTGGCTCATAAACACAGTAATAAGATGAGTCATTGTTGATTTGCAATTGTTTGTTTTGATTTTTGATACTTTCTACTATGCTAACAGTGTCGTACCTCAGTTAATAATTTGCACTTGTTTTTAAGTGTATAAATTGTTTCTGTGACTTCTCATGATTTGAGTCGACCCAATGTTAAGTTCTTCTGGATTTGACTTTAGACTTTTCATATGAATTGTTGATAGGCCATAGTTACTATTGCTGATGAGGATGGAAATTACTTACAAGAAGCATGGGAGCATATTTTGACCTGTGTTTCCCGATTTGAGCATCTACATCTTCTTGGAGAGGGAGCTCCACCAGATGCCACATTCTTTGCTTTTCCTCAGAATGATTCTGAAAAAACTAAGCAAGCAAAATCAACTATTCTTCCTGTCTTGAAGAAGAAGGGGCCTGGGAGAATGCAGTATGCAGCTTCCACAGTAATGAGGGGCTCATATGATAGTTCTGGAATTGGCAGTAATGCTTCTGGAGCGGTTACATCGGAACAGGTGAACAGTCTAGTTTCGAATTTGAATATGTTGGAACAAGTTGGAAGCTCAGAAATGAACCGCATATTCACTCGGAGTCAGAAGTTGAACAGTGAGGCCATAATAGATTTTGTTAAGGCTCTATGCAAGGTCTCCATGGAGGAATTAAGATCTCCCAATGATCCACGGGTGTTCAGCCTTACAAAAATA
This sequence comes from Stylosanthes scabra, assembly GCA_036250425.1. Classification (NCBI taxonomy): domain Eukaryota; kingdom Viridiplantae; phylum Streptophyta; class Magnoliopsida; order Fabales; family Fabaceae; genus Stylosanthes; species Stylosanthes scabra. The sequence continues at coordinate 7,104 of JASCZI010030867.1, forward strand.
GTTGAGATTGCGTATGTATTATCCTCCTACTACCTTTGAACCGTTTTTTTTCCCTTTCTGCCTCAAATTGTTTCGGTTGGGATCATTGTAAATACTATATAGGCTATAAAAATGGCAACTTTGGTACACAAATTTTCTTGGGAACACCGATGATATTGGGAAGGTCCAATTGATCTGGGGAAAAAGTTGGGGCAGGGAATTGGGGTTATGATTCTATCTTTGATGATTAATTAGTGTCTCCACACTGCTGTCTAATTTATTGTTTGGCTTGATTGTGCACAGGCATTATAATATGAACCGCATCAGGCTTGTGTGGTCAAGTATTTGGCATGTTCTCTCAGATTTCTTTGTGACCATTGGCTGTTCTGGAAACCTTTCAATTGCAATTTTTGCAATGGATTCCTTACGTCAGTTGTCAATGAAATTTCTAGAGCGGGAAGAGTTGGCTAATTATAATTTTCAGAATGAATTTATGAAGCCTTTTGTCATTGTAATGCGAAAGAGTAGTGCTGTTGAAATTAGAGAACTTATTATCAGATGTGTTTCTCAAATGGTTCTATCTCGTGTCAACAATGTCAAATCAGGATGGAAGAGCATGTTCATGGTATGGCTGCACATTTTTTTTCCTTCTCATGTTTTTATGTGGAGAGCACTTCAGTTTGTGCAGAGAATGTTTTTGTTTTGACTTTGTTTGCTGAGGAATAATACTTCCTTTCCACTTATTGCTTGTGGTGTTGATTTCAGGTATTCACAACAGCAGCATATGATGACCACAGAAACATTGTACTCTTGGCTTTTGAAATTATTGAGAAGATTATTCGTGATTACTTTCCATACATCACTGAGACAGAAACCACCACCTTTACAGATTGTGTGAATTGTCTAATTGCATTCACCAATAGTAGATTTAATAGAGAGATTAGCTTAAATGCCATTGCATTTCTTCGAGTCTGTGCAACAAAACTAGCAGAAGGAGACCTTGGCTTTTCATCAAGGAATAAGGACAAGGAAACTTCTGGAAAGGTTTTGTCACCATCACCTCGAGCAGGAAAAGAGGGAAAACTTGAAAATGGCGATTTAACAGACAAGGAAGATCATCTCTATTTCTGGTTTCCTTTGTTGGCCGGTAAGGATAATAATTTTGTTTAGGCATGAATTAGAGGAAATTTAGTTAGCTCCTTTCTTAATTTGAATGATTGGTACTGCTATACATCTTGTTTCAAGTTGTGAGGAGCTTAGCTATTCACATGTGGACTTACACATGCTGACATGCATTTTCTTTTGTGCAGGTTTGTCCGAGCTTAGCTTTGACCCAAGGCCTGAGATTAGGCAGAGAGCCTTGCAAGTCCTATTTGAAACCTTACGCAATCATGGCCACCTCTTTTCCTTACCTTTATGGGAAAGGGTATTTGAATCAGTCCTATTCCCAATATTTGATTATGTACGTCATGCTATTGATCCTGCAGGAAGTAGCTCACAGATCAATGAATTGGAGATTGATGGTGAGCTTGATCAAGATGCATGGCTTTATGAAACATGCACACTAGCCCTCCAGTTGGTGGTAGATCTTTTTGTCAACTTCTACGGCACTGTCAATCCTCTTTTAAGAAAGGTGCTGATACTCCTTGTTAGCTTTATAAAGCGCCCTCATCAAAGCCTTGCTGGCATTGGCATTGCTGCATTTGTTCGTTTGATGAGTAATGCTGGAGAGCTATTTTCAGATGATAAGTGGTTAGAAGTGGTTATGTCACTAAAAGAAGCTGCAAATGCAACACTTCCTAACTTTTCATTCCTTGACAGTGGAGAGACTCTAACTAAAAATGATCAGCGTGCTTCAACAGCTGATGATGATGATGATCCTGCTGATGAGTCTGGCTCCCCAAATAATTTAGAAAGCTTTAGAACTCGTCGTCTTCTTGCGTATTTATCTGATGCAAAATGCCGAGCTGCTGTTCAGCTTTTATTGATTCAGGTAGGTTCTTATTCTCTTTATCTGACTTGGCACAACCAAAGTTGTGTAATCTTAGGAATATGCACCAGCCACCAAGAGGGAGGAAACATTATATCATATTTTCATACATATTGTGCACTAAGAAAGTTATGTGTGCCAGTACTCAATATTTATCTTTCTGAAATTTGGCAGGCGGTGATGGAGATATACAACATGTACCGTCCTCAACTTTCAGCAAAATCCATTCTTGTCCTGTTTGATGCTTTGCATGATGTAGCACTACATGCACACAAGATTAACAGCAATATTGTTTTGCGTTCAAAGCTGCAAGAGTTTGGTTCAATGACCCAAATGCAAGACCCACCGCTGTTACGCCTTGAGAATGAGTCCTACCAAATATGCCTCGCATTTTTACAGAACCTACTTGTTGACAGGCCTAATGAGGTGGCAGAGGTGGAGACGCATCTGGTCCGGCTTTGTCAGGAGGTCTTGGAGTTCTACATTGAAGTTGCAGGTTCTGGACAAGTATCTGAATCTTCTCAAGGTACACAGCAACATTGGTTGATTCCTTTAGGCTCTGGGAAGCGAAGAGAACTAGCTACGCGAGCACCTCTCATTGTGGCTGCTATCCAGGCTATTTGTAATCTGGGAGAAGTGTGTTTCGAGAAGAATCTGGCTCAGCTTTTCCCCCTTTTCTCAAGCTTGATAAAGTGCGAACATGGGTCAACTGAGGTCCAGGTAGCACTCAGCGACATGCTTAGTTTATCGGTTGGTCCTGTTTTGCTACGATCTTGTTGATTGCTTGGGTAAGATTTACCCTGCATTGAGACGTAGGATATTTTTGTCTAAATCTGTCCATATTTTTCTCTTCTTATTTTCCATGGATTACTTAACAGAAATATAGTTTTATAGTGTATGAAAGTTAGAAGTGAGTGTGTTTAGATAATATATGTTCCACCATATCTGTATTTTTATTCTTGGGCAGCAAGTTCTGTATTCTAGAGGCCTAGCTTTTCCAGTCAGAACTCAGAAGCAGGTTTAAATGTTGTATGCTTATATTCCTTACTTTTTTCCGGAATTTCCCCAATTTTTCTTAAGAATGAGTTTTGCTTCTTTTCCTGTAAAATTTAGTTTCTTAAGCTCATAATCTATTTTAAATGGTGATGGGTCTTTTATGTGTTTTCATTTCATTTCAACTTCTATTGGGCATGTTATAATTTGCTGAAATTGCTATCTATCCGAGGTTACAAAATCCCAAATCGTGCCGACCCAAGAAAAGATGCTACAATTTTTATTTTTATTTAGCAGTATAATTGTACACGTCAAATTTTACAATATGGAAGGTTCCAAAAGATTTTGTTTTTAAGGCGAGTAAGGCTTACATATAAAGAATTATTATGGCCGTCTAGTTTTAACTTGTTAATCCCAAATTCCCAATATAGCCAGAAAAAAGGTCAAAATCTAATTCTCTGATCCAGTTGCAGTCCTGCGTACGGATAGCTCAACACGTTGAAAACTGGAAACAAGGTTATTGTAAGCTTATTATATCAAATTTAATGCCGGCGTTAAAGTTATATTGACTTAATGACTTTTCAACCAAACGCCAAACAAGACCTAATCAAATCTCAATTAGAATGAACCAGTTCAACTTAATTAATAAAATATTTTATCCATATATTCTATACTCTATGCAGCTTACGAGACATAAAATGTTCAATCATGAGCTTGTTAATATTAAGCTTCATCAACCGCATATATCTCCTTCATCTTTAAAGTTTCTTGCATGTCAAGGTTGTTATCAAATTCTCGAATTAACATGTAAGTTTAAGTCTCAAATAACATTACAAGGTTAATTATGAGATGATTTTTATAATTTAACTTCACCTAAATTTTACAAGCTTAGGTAAACTATCTCTAAGCCATTCTAGACCCAATCAAGTTCATATATCACACACTCCAATTCCCTTTAATAATTTCTTCCTCAGCCATGTTTGAACCTTTTAGAACTTTCTTCACTTTTCTTGAAAGAAAGATCAAATTCCTTGGCCACAGTAAGCCAAAAAGCATGGATATGAGTGGCTGCTTCTACACCATGAAACCAAACAACAATGGATTCTCATCATCATCATCATCCAAGGTATCATTATTACCCTCTTCTTTTGTTGATATGGGAATCTCTAACCAATTCAAACATGTTTTCAATCTCATTGACACCAATGGTGATGGCAAAATATCAACCAATGAACTCAGTGAGTTTCTCTCATCATGCATTGGATACAAGAAATCCATAGCTGCAAAAGAAGCTGAAAGCATGTTTAGTGTGTTGGATTCAAATGGAGATGGGTATGTTGACTTGGATGAATTCATGGTTGTTATGAATGAAAATGAAGAAAAGGATAATAATGAAGAAGAAAATGAGTCTCTAATGGATGCTTTTCTTGTGTTTGACACTGATAAGAATGGTTTGATCTCAGCTAAGGATCTAAATAGGGTTTTGATGAGTTTAGGGTTTAATCAGTGCAGTGAGATAGAGTGCAAGAAAATGATCAAAGGGGTTGATAAGAATGGAGATGGGTTTGTTGACTTTGAAGAATTTAAGTCCATGATGAAATCAGGATATGCCATGCCAACTAAATCCTAGTTTGGTTTATCAAAATTTAAGGAGAAATATATATATCTTTTTATTAATGATGAGGTGCATGAATTATTTTATGTAAATTTCACACTGTTAGAAAGTGCATTATATAATGTATAAGATAAAAATGAATATAAATAACACATATCTCAAATTTAAAGTGAGATAGTATAATATTTTTAGTTTAATTAAAGTACTCCCCACCCTCCCTTAGTTTTTGAGCTCCTCTGGGCTAATGATGTATATATGAAGTGAAAATTATAGTTGTGTTATCACATGATACATTATAAAAGATGATTGGTTTAGTTTTATTTTATTTTATTTTGATACAAAAAGATCTTATTATTCCAACCAAACAAACAATGAATCAATGATATATAATAAGGGTTTTTTTTTTTTTTTGGTGAAAATTAAAAATCGATTAAGAGCGAAGGTTTGAACTAAATTTGGGAAAACATGTAAAATGTAATCTTCACACTTCATGAATAATTCTCTCTTCACAGTAGCATTACCTATAATAAGTGTTATACTTTTAAATTTTTATTTGAATTAAAACAATTAAAATATGTTAGTGTTACAAAACTTTTTTTTTTATACATACAAAAGTTAAAATATGAATTTACGATTATCGTAGCTTGACTATCAATTTTTTATTTTTATTTACAATAAATGGATAAATAGATTGGCGATCAAACCTTCTATGATTAGAAAGTTCACAAAAATGATTTTCTAACAAAACATTGGCAGACAAAAAAATGATAAATTTCATTACTTACATAAATCAATCAAATAATACATACAACATGGGGCAGCTCCATATAACTAAGGGTAGGTCAAATCTTGACTAACCCATGTTTCACTGAACATAATCTCAACCTCCCTCTCAACTACCCAGAAACCACATTTCTGTTCATCTACTCTCCCCTTCTTACACATGCATTCTAGGTCAGTAATGGCTACATATATCATCACAAATTACATGCTTAACCCTGCTTCTCTCAAAGCAAAACTAGCAAGGTATACAACATCTACCCCATATGCCACCCAAGAAGAATTCTCAAGTACCAGCAGTTCAGTTTCACAAAATGTGGAACAAGAATAAATATGTAGTCCCACACAGACCTGTAATCAACATTCTATCCGCAGTCGCCGCAGTTCGGATTTGAATGTCGGGATAGAACTGAGAGTTCGGCGAGCGAGGCTCCGAATGTCCTCCCGTGAACAATCCCTTGAAATCCGCACGAGTTCCCAAAGAGCTCCTCCACTAATCATGTCTTTTGCATTCACTTCTGAAATATTCATTATCTCGGTTGGTTTAGGTTTTACAAGAATGTATTTGGAAAAGCTCAAGAGATGGTGAGAAGTTGCATGTTTCCTTACCATGTTGTGCCAAGTGGCAAAGTGCGAGTTCAATATGACGCCTGATGGGTGCAGCCTCATTATTAGCATTTTGCACTATCCAAGGTAGTGCACCATCTTCGATCAAGAACGATCGGCCACTTTTTATCCCTGTGAGTGCAAAGTAGAATCATCAGGCTACAACCGAAACCTCTTTATCTCCTTAATCTCTCTATGGAGCCATAAGAATATTAAGTAGCTTTATGGGAAGTGTAGTGGAAAGATCTTAGAAAAAATAAAAATTCAGTTAGTTAATCAATGGGAAACGACATTCTCCATTTTCTAAGGGAAATGTACCTTGATTAGATGATCGAGATTCGCATTTTGCGAAGTTAGCAATTCCTCGTGCAACTTGGGATAGAACATCTGGATGCCCACATCTAACTATTCCCAGTAAAGCCTTGATACCTCCTTGAGATCTCAGCTTCAGTAATATTTTATCTAGAGCAAACCATGGCATCAAATCAGCCAAATTATGAATGACTTTCATTTGACAGCTGAAAATATATTTTCGACATCTAACAACTTGAATGGATGGAAAACAAGACAAAATAGTAAGATACCATTTCCACAAAGGTTAGCGATTGCCCCAGCAACCATTCGAAGCGTTTGTGGATCTTCAGCGTCAGATGCTGTCATTGATAAGAGAGTTATTCCTCCTTCTGCCATGATAAGTTCTTGGTTTGCTTCTGAATTACCACAAAAGAAACACCAACTAGCTAAATACATATTAACAAGTAAATTATAAATAAGAAAGGTTCAATTATTTATATCATTTGACAGAAAGCTACTCTTTTGCACTCACCATTCATAGCAAGATTGGCAATTGCTCCAGCTGCCACTCGGCGAACAGTTTCATCCTCATATCTTCTAAGAAGCATCAATAAGGAAGTGAGACCACCAGATTCAACAATTCTTTTTTGATTAGCCTCTGCATGTTAAATTGGGGGAAATTACTGAACAGTCTTAATGATTATATGAAGGTTTTGAAAGAAATAGTGCAATTAATGAAGACATGGATTTGTGAAATGAGAATGAGACCAAGTGAGAAAAGGGAACGGAAGTTCACTAAGCAACATTCACCCCTCTGAGAGAAAGTTTTGTGGAAAATTAACACAAATAACTAGAACTTGTCTTGAAACATAGGTTTGCCAAATCAAAGATCATTGCATAGCAAAATACCATAATGATTAGGCAGTTCATGGAGACACAAAAATGTGTAGAAAGAGGCCAAAACTACCTTCAGCTGCTAGGTTGGCCACCACTTTCACAGCATGAATTCGCATATTGGCATCATCTGACTCCAGCAATGACAAAATCTTTTGCAATCCAACTGTT
>JASCZI010030868.1:14505-31837 GCA_036250425.1 Stylosanthes scabra
TTTACATTTCAAACATCTTTCTCGATATTGCTGCTGCAGAAGCACATTCGAGGCATGGAAGGTTGTGAAAGTTTTCTCTAGCATATCTTTATCAATAATATCTTCTCCACATAATTTCAGTCGTGAGGTAATTCGAAACATAGCAGAATTATAATCATTGATAGATTTAAAATCTTGTACACGCAGATGCGTCTACTCATAACGAGCCCGAGGAAGTATCACCGTCTTTTGGTGATTATATCTTTCATCAAGATTTTTCCATAGATCTGCAGGATCTTTTATTGTAAGGTATTCATTTTTCAATCCTTCGTCAAGGTAACGGCGAAGGATGATCATTGCTTTAGCGCGATCCTTCAGGGATGCTCTATTACCAGTCTTAATGGTATCTCCAAGATCCATTGAATTAAGATGCATTTCAGCATTCAGTATCCATGATAGAAAATTATTACCAGATATATTTAGTGGTACAAATTCTAAGCGAGAAAGATTAGACATGGTGAAAGATTAGTACCTTATATCTTTAAAGCAACTTGATTAGAGTTTCGTGCTTCAAAGCGGATTGAGCAGAGCCTCATGCTAATAACGTGTTTTGAAATAAAGATGATAATTATAGAAACTAGAACTAAGAAGTTGTATGAAGAGTTAATGGATACTAGTTATTAGCTCTTGATAGTTGCCACACACACAAATGTATATTATTATTACAAGGTACTAAACTGATTGGTATTACAAGTATACATACGATAGAGTTGTTTTTCGATGGGAATGAAGTCCAATGGTCTTCCCTTTATATAGGGACCTATTTAGCTAATAATATATTAAGAATAACAAATCCAAATTTAAAAGTATACGAGCTGTTATTGTGCTCTAACCTATACTAATGAAAGACATCATTATTTGTAGATCACTAATATTTTATGCTGCTCCATGTTCTTAGCATGACATCCATGTTAATTATATTATCTTATACCACCAAGAAATATATATTTCCATTTATCTTTAGCTTTTCATTTTTGTACGCATTTATGTTTATCGTTTCCGTATCATTTTTCTCTTTTGGGACAAGTGAATAAATGATAGGGATATCATCAATGACGATTTACTATTATAGTTTACACAATTACTCACGTACTTAATACTTGCCATCCAAATTCAGATCACGTCATCATGTCCAGCGTTTATTTTGACTCGTGAGGGAAAAAGACAATTTACATTATTTTATGATGATGAAGAAGAAAAAGATACTTTTGTTTGTTTAAGGAAAAAGCCAATTTAATATAATTGAAATAATTGGAAGAATATGGCATGTATAAAGATGTGTTGGTGTAAAATTAATTTGATAAAAAAATACCAAAATTATCCAATAAAATTACTCATGAATAAAAGAAATGAGTTTTTTATTTATGAAAAAGGATTCCATTAATGTCTTATTAATAATATTTTGGTAGTTTTATTAAGCAGAACCATCTTTCATCGATATAAAATTGATTTCCTTTTTTGATAGATAATTTTATAGGTGTTTGAATATTTCGTGAGTAGTTTTAAGGTAGTGAATTATTACTAAAAAGATTTCGCTATCCACACATCCTTTTAATAGACATCAAATTGATATTCGTATAAAATATGGTTATTAATATGTGAATTGCCTTTATTTTTTGTGATTCACTTGTAATAATCGTATTTTTATATCAATATAAAGTTGGTATTTACTTAAAAAAATTGTGTAAATAGCATTGTTTTTACCCAAAATAAAAGGAAGGACCACTTTGAAATTGAGGAAAGCTTTGGGATTTGTAAGCAAAAGTATATACCTACTTACCACACGTGTTTAGAGATTTTTTGTGTGAAGAGACAAGTCATGCAAAGTTCATAATAACTTTCTAATAGCATTTCTTGGCCATTGAATTGAGGCCGGTTTATGGGCAAAATGCATGTGGAAATGAAATTCCTAATATACAGGTTTTATTTCCAAATAGGATGAAAATTAATTAGAGGTTACTGGAACTTCTCGTCGGCAAGAATATAATGAAGATACATACTTCGGAAAGCTCGTCACAAGTTAACTAACCAAACATTAATTTCTATTTTTCCGGCAACTCCATGTAACTAAATATATTCTTGGTGTTCAATGTGGATCCTTTAAAAATATTTTTTTAAAAAAAAAAATTGATAGATCAAGATGGCTTCGAATAAATTTTCGACAATATTTTCTAACTAGACATATTAAAAATTAATCTGTTGTAGAATGTAATTTTAGTTAAGGGTTTGTAGTTAATTAATGCACTTGCTTTTTTTTTTATTAAATTAATGCACTTGCTTAATCGAATGATTTTATGTTTTGTCATAAAAAAAATAAAAGTTTTTGGTCTAGAAAGCTTTCAGATCTTTTGTTTTGGGTCCAAGAGAACGACCCACTGATGTAAAACTTTATATTAAAAAAAAAAAAGATGAAAACAAACACCCTAGAAGAAAAAGAAAGATTACCCCTAATTTATTTTTTTTTTTTGGGAGTAGATTACCCCTAATTTCTATTCTATCTGAGCTGAATTGGGCTCGGGTGGGACGGGTTGTGGGGCGGGTTGGTCTTCCTTGTAGGGATTTGGCCCAGACCAAAAAAATTACAACCAAACAGCATCCTCCAAAAAATAAAATAAAAAACAAGAAATAAGTCTTTGTATTTAAAAAAAAAAAAAACAAGAAATAAGTCCCAACCGACCCAAAAGAAAATAATAATAATAATAACACACAAACACTGTAATACCAAAAAAAAAAAAAAAAACACACACAAACACTATATAAAATAAATAAATAAATAACACACAAACACTAAAAAAACAATGGTCCAAACCTTAGGTCAATTGTCAATTCATTTGTCTTATGAGTAACATACGTGGATTCGAAATTTGGCAGAAGCCAAATAATAAAAAATCACCACCATGTGAAAATACATCTCTATAATTACATAAAAATATTTTATTATAATTAATTTGGTATATTCTAATAGTAAATTATTTAATAAAATATAAATTAATATATATAAGTATACAAATATACATAGTAATTAATTTTTATTATACAAGAAATATCTTTTATTTCAACGTATGTACATTTTTGCATCTAATTACCAAATTCAAACTCATCCTTATTTTGTGTGAGAAGTTCTAGAATTGTTTTTGTTTCATTTTGAAGCACTGTATATCCTCCACTTATATTATTTTCTTAGTTAAATCATAAGCTTTTAGTTTTGGTGTGGTCAACACCTATCTTTGTTCACCAGAACACTTTGAAAGCAAGTGACAAACAACACAGACTAAAAAATTGGAACAAATAATAATAATAATAATAATAATAATAATAATAATAATAATAATAATAATAATAATTTGGTAGAGTGATCACTTCATTTGACCTTTTAAATAAATTTTTTAAATTAAAATCTTACATTATATATGCATTAGTTCAGTGATCAATAATAAATTCTTAAATAAAATTTAAATTTGTGTTAAATTAATTACTAACCTGATAAATTCGAAATATGAAGAAAAAAGAAAAAAATCCTTCTCAATTCGCTGCTGATTATTAAACTCATTGAGTTATGCTTTACCTTTCATCTATATACCAGATTGTAAAGATTAAAAAAAAAAAAAACCAACTATACAGTCACCTCTCCATATCAATCAATCAATTTAATAAACTGCACGATGTGGGATTATTCATAACATAAGTGGACCACAAAGCTAAAACTTGTATACACCATGTTTTTTTTTTTTCAACGTTTGTGTCATTAAAATCTTATTATTATAACAAAAGTCACTTACATGTTGTGTAGGTCTGTTATACCCACCAAAGACATCTAGAAAGAGATACATTTGTTGGAAGACAACGAAATTAAAATATAATAAAGTAATTGAAACTACATAGAAATAATTAAGGAAGGTGACAAGCTAAGAGAGTTGTTACATACTCACTTACTTACCCAACGTTGGTTTAATCTTGGCTTTCAAAGAAATCATGATGTGCACGTTCTATATGAGTTGCTATCTACAATCACCAGAATCAATGAAAGCCATTTCTCAACCAAACTCTGTTTTGTGTGCTAAGCATCCTCATCACTATCCATGTTTTTAGTTCCTTAGCATCTTCCATTAAACTAAAGTGTTAAAAAAAAAAAACAAAAAAAAAAAAACTGAAAAATTTTGAATTTTTGTGAGTGCCTAATCTTTCATCCTTGTGATGATTATATTAGACAATTAAAGGAAATTTTAGTTATAAGCATTCAATTAGTTAAATAATCATCATTAGTAGCCCAAAACTAAGATTATGTCTCATTTGATGACTTTGGTACCTAGCTAGGTGTGTCATGATTATTTGTTTTTAGTTTCTAGCTAGCTTTGTACAATAATTTATTACTAGTATTATTTCTTTGATTGATACGATTATAGTGTCAATTGGTAGATAGAATTAATAAAATCAGATGGAAAATTAGATAGAAAATATCTTAAAAAGGGCCAACGAAGGAAATTAGACTTTTGATTACATTCCAAAAAAATATTTCAAATTATTACAAGTTACTACTATTAATAATGTAATTATTTAATGGACAAGTTACTTCATTAAATTAATTGGATTTTAAAATTATCCAAATACACCAATCAATAATATATTATCCAATTGCGTCATTACCATAACTTTATAGAATCAGTGGCAGGTTGATGGATTTTATAGAAATCTCTTCAGCCTGCCACGGTTTATGCTTAATCGAGTGTAAGTATGAGAAATCCGTGGCAGAGTTCCACTGTTTCTGTTAAAGCTTCACCCTACCATAAATCTTATGCATGCATAGGTCAGGCTTAGAGTAGTATAAAAGCAAGAGCTTGAAATACTTAATTGTGATAAAAAATGATAATACAGAAAATACTCTAACTCAATTTCTCTATAAATACGAGACCAAACTTGAACCTTTGACACCATAAATTATATCCAATACTTCTCATCTCAAAAATCATAGATTTTTTTTTAAATAAACAAAATAAATACAAGAATTACCTAATAAGTAAAATAAATACAAGAATTATCTATTTGGGCTCGTTTTCAAAATTTTACATTTTTTATTCCATTTCTTAACATGGACTAAGAAATTAAAACCCCTTATGTAAATTGTCAAAATAAAAAATATTTTCAAAAAATATATAAATAAAAATATAAAAAATATTTTTATTCATTTATTATATTAAAATATTTTTATAAAAATGAAAATTATAATTTTTAAATTCTTTTTCTTACTTTTTTGTTGGTACATCTATTTTTATTTAATAATATTTTTCAAACACACTAATATATATAATATATTGAGCATTGAGTACATTTAACAAATTATTAGCTTCATAAAACAAATATATTTTATATTATATTTGTTTTATATAAAGCTAATAAGTTGTTATTATGGTGTAATATTTTATATACATACTTGAGACTTAAAAATATTTTTTTGTGACTATAAGACTTAATATTACATGAATTATAGTATGTATTGTATTTATTGGGTAGTTGATTCATGTATAATTTAGTGTGTTTGACAAATATTATTAAATAAAAGTAGATGTACCAAAAAAAGGTAAGAAAAAGAATTTGAAAATTATAATTTTCATTTTTATAAAAATGTAAAATTTTAAAAATGAGCTCAAATATATAATTCTTATATTTATTTTACTTATTAGGTAATTCTTGTATTTATTTTGTTTATTTAAAAAAAATCTATGATTTTTTAAATGAGAAGAATTGAATACAATTTGTGATGCCAAAGGTTCAAGTTTGTTCTCGTATTTATAAAAAATAGGTTGGAGTATTTTCTGCATTACCATTTCTCACCACAACTAAGTATTCCAAGCTCTCCCTTTTATATCACTCTAAGTCTGAACTATGCATACACAAGATCCGTGACAGGGTGAAGCTTAAGCAGAAATAGTGGGACCTTGTCACGAATTTCTCATACTTGCGACAGATTGAGCATAAACCGTGGCAGGCTGTAAGGATTTTTATAAAACCCATCAACTTGCCACGGATTCTATAAAGTTATAGTAACGACGCAATTGAATAACATGTTACTGATTGATATATTGGGGTGATTTTAAAACTCAATTAGTTTAATGAAGTAACTTGCCTTTATTTAATTGGGTATGCCCAACCACTAATTCTAACATTCTTCCGTTACATAATGAATATTGTTTTGATTAAATTGATATATTAAAAAAAATAATATATTTGATTAATTTATAATATTTTTAAAATATTTGTTCAATTTTTTTAAACAATAATTTTTTTAAATACATCTCCTCTACTTTTATGAACACTTCAAGCATTGAACTTTCAAATTTCTATTAATATAATAGACCAAAAAGTTGAGATTTTTCTCGGTAAATGTTTTGGTGACTATTATTATAATAGATATGATGATTATAATTTTTTTGACAATATATAAAATATATAGTTGAAATAAAGATTTTATTTTTTATTTTTAAATTAAAAAATATTATCAAACAGCAAAAAGAAAATAATTTTAATTATATTTTTTAAATATTACTATAATTCTATAGAGTAATACTATATATACACCTAATTTATTTAATTATATTCAACCAAATCATTTAAATCTATATCAAATAAAAAATATTTTAATATTAAATAGTACAAAAATAATATATAAATAAGTTTTTATTATTTATATGAAAATAAATTTATCTTTTATATAAAATAAATAACTTAATTAAATTTAGTTAGATAAAATAAATATACATTTAGAATTATTCAAATGTTACAACCATCTTCCTAATAATGTCTATCATAACGTTCATCGTATATCTTGGTAGCAGTAGTTCATGGTATGCATGGGAAAATTTATAAACTTATTTGTCATATTCAATACATCCTTTTTACTGCTACGTAATTATTACGAACCCTTCAATCAATGGACCTATCATCAAAAGCTAAAAAATTGAGATAATGATCCACTATCAATGATTTAGCTTGCGTTCTCGCCAATCCCTTTGCAGAAATGTATTGCTTGATGAGTGAAAAAGTTATACTCATTTCGTTCTTTTTTTAATGTCATTTTATTTAAATATATAATTATTGAAAAAATTAGATTCGGGAATAATTTAAAGATCATATTGTTAAATAATTTTTAATTAACAATTAAAAGAGAAAAAATAAGACGTAATTTTTAACCCTCTTATAAATTTAGAATATAATTAATCGATAATGTTATTTATACATTTATTTTAATCAACTAAGTTATTTATTTTTATATTAAATAAAATATTATTTTAATGTCAAATAATAGAAAAAATAATAACAAAATAAATTTTTATTTAATATTCAAATAATCTTTTATTTAATATAAAATAAATAATTTAATTAGATTACCACAGTTAGCATTATTGGATATATATCTCTTAAGTCTTAATAGATATTCAAACTTTGGTTTGGATGCATATACAATACAAAAGATTAGTTTTTTTTTTTTCTAGATTAATGTATTATCTAACATTAATTTATTTGTTTTGGAATGTTTTTACTTCGATTGTTTATTTTTTTTTAGAGAATCTTCTCATTATCCCCTATTTTTAGGCCTTTATAAGATGAAAATTTACCAAAAAAAATTAGAAAAAAGGCAACGCTATACGACTATATGAATTATAATTCATTGCCAAAGACTAATGTATTTATTATGCTATTTTCACCCTCTATTTGATATTATTATATCTTTTAAAATATATAGAAAACATTTTTAAAATAAAAAATATTTTTATAATATTTGCACGAAACGATGGAGTAGCTAGTGAACTGGTTGTGAACTTGTGATTAATTATATATATATATATATATATATATATATGCATCTATCAAACACCCCCACCCCCTTATTATTATCATTCTAATAATAGGCTAAATAGGAAAAAATGATAATGATAACGTAAAAGATCTCATATATAGAAGTAGAGCAAGAAACTTGCTTAAGTGGCAAAACAATCTCAATTTAGAACACACCATAACATTTCTGGTAATATTCACCTACTATTTCAACCTGAAACATGCCATATAGCCCTCTTTTATATGTAAGTAAAGTATAAATAAATATAAAAATAAAAGACAATTAAACTAATGCAACAAGTTCATGATAATATATATCTGCTAATAATGAGTTGTTTCTCGGCGCAGGTAGAAGGCTGTTTCAGCTACAAAATGATGAATCATTAGGCTTTAAAACTTCCCTTCTAATTAAACTTCAATTGGTTATAAAGCTAACACTAATTAGTGGGAGACAGAGAGAGGTTTAATAGTCATAGAACACAACCAACCAAATATTCTCATATAGAAGTTATGTTTTAAAAAATATATTCACCAAATCACTGTCTGTATGTGTATAAATATATACAATGTTTAAATAAGTTTTCAATATATATTTTAAAAAATAGTGTTACAGTTTTAAAATAATAACTTTTTATTATTTATTAAGAACTCTTTTTAATTTAGAAAAAAAAATGTTACTAAAATATAAAAAATTGACTTTAATTTCAATAATAATTATATAGCGAATATACAGTGACCAAAATTATAGGTATGGTAGACTCCATCATATATTTATATATATATATATATAGTTTTCATAATATTTTTTAACCTGACAGGCTAAATTTATAATGAATCAAAACTTTATTTAAGAGTTTAATACTGATATAAAGCGGAATTTAAACTATCAACAACACTTACTTAAGTGGATACCACCATATGTAGTTTTAGCAATATATATGACCAATTAATGAATTACTAATTGAGGATACTAATGCTTTTATTAATTAATATATAACTTGAACTCCAAAACACAAGGGATTCAACTCCCACACTATCCCTATTACAACTTTATGTGACATGCAAGATATAATGAGATAGCATGGTTACATCTATCTTGGTCCTTTTCATAACATTATCTAAGTCTTAATTTCCAAGGATGCATCCATCAGTCACCTAACCAAGCTAAAACGACATGGTAGCAATGCCTTGGTTTCTTTTCTTTTCATTCCATTTCATTCATGTCTATATAAGTTTGCTTTGGAATGTCATTCATGAATGCAACACTACAAAGCACAGTGTTTTGGGAACAACAAAGGGGGAAAAAAAATTGAAAGAAGAAAGTGAGTGAATAATAATGGATTCTTCTTGGGTTAGAGTGTTAGTTTTTGTAGCTTTTATTCTCCCAGCAGCTTTGGTTGAATGCAAAGTGAGGCACTACACATTCCACGTAAGTGATGATATCCAATTCATATCGTGGACATACATTTCAGTATTTCATTCACTCTTTATTTTTTAAATTCATATAATGTATGTGTTATTTATATATTTACTTTTATTATATTTAACAGTAATACTAGAAAAAATAATAATATAAAATTATTATTTTTTACTTAACATCCATAATTACATGTATATAATATATATAATTATATATTATTTATGACATCTAAAACTATTGTACTAATTTATTTCAATAACAATTAATTAATGAAGATAAAATAAAATAAAAATTTGAGCTAATTTTTATTGTCTCTTAAACATTTTCATATTTAATTTAGTAAGATAACATGCATTAATGATAAGAAGCTTAATTAAATAAATGAGCTATATATACAAATAGTCAAATAATGCATGGAATTTGTTAAGATTTTTTGGACATAATCTGATCCTAAAGTTTTTTTCTATGATGAAAATAATTATGGAGGAATAATAGTTTTTATGTCAACGGATTAGTCCTATGATGAATAATAGTTTTGTCACTACTTAGTTAATTAATACTTCAAATTAAATCTCAAAATATAAATATATTATAAAGACATACACTTAGTCACTTATCACCAACTTAAGTTAATTAGTTCATAAAGACATGTGATGTAGTCACAATAATAATAATAATAATAATAATAATAATAATAATAATAATAATAATAATAATAATAATAATAATAATAATAATAAAAAAGACATGTGATGACATTTTTAACTTTACACACCTAAATTTAATGATTAGTGTAAGTGGAAGAGGTTACTTTAAAGCACACCATAATGAGTATTTTTAGAACTCTAGTCCCATGGAAGGTACACACCAAAAGATGGTTGATAAGTCACTTCCTTAAACAACATGCAATAGTAATTAATAATTTTGGTAACGATTTGGATGCAGGTGGAGACCAAGAACTTCACTAGACTATGTTCAAGCAAATCAATTGTCACCATTAATGGGAAGTTCCCTGGCCCCACTCTTTACGCTAGGGAAGGTGATAATGTGCTGATCAAAGTGGTCAACAAAGTCAACCATAATGTTACAATCCATTGGTTAGTCTCATCCAATAATTTCATTTCATGTGCTTCCATCAACTTATTATTAATTCTAAGAAAAGTTCAAAATTGTAGTGTAATAGACCTTTCAATATAAATAAATATATCTAGGTAATTGTTAATTTTTTATATTAAGTGATAAATAGTTAAATACTAGGTTGTTTAAATAATAACCAAATTGTTATAGTAGGATATAGTTTCTCTAACAAAATTAATTGGGTTAAAAAATAATGAATAAATAAATCTCAAAAAGACCAATACAATGGAATATAGTGACAAGTCTTGATATTTTATATTTTGATCCAATCTAATTCCATTATTTTTATAAAAGAATTTTAGATGAAAAACTAAAAAATGTCTACATAAATACTGAAATAAAGATAAAATAAAAACAGAAATATTTATTTATTGTATCCATAATTTTATCATTAAAAACATTTTTCTTTTTTTGTAACTAATTCCATTTTTATTATCTCTGTATTTCCATCCTAAAATAATAATTACCAAGCATACATGTTTATAATGAAACACTATTTTTTTTTTTGGTATTAAAATGGAATACATACTAATTTTAGTGAGTATTATACAATTTGGAATTTTGGCAGGCATGGGATTAGGCAATTGAGAACTGGTTGGGCTGATGGGCCTGCATATGTGACTCAGTGCCCAATTCAAGCAGGAAGCACCTTTCTTTACAACTTCACCATTACAGGACAAAGAGGAACACTTCTTTGGCATGCACATGTTAATTGGCTAAGGTCCACTGTCCATGGTGCCTTGGTTATCTTGCCCAAGAGGGGTGTCCATTATCCGTTCCCTAAGCCTGATGATGAATTGGTTC
Source organism: Stylosanthes scabra (assembly GCA_036250425.1). Lineage (NCBI taxonomy): Eukaryota > Viridiplantae > Streptophyta > Magnoliopsida > Fabales > Fabaceae > Stylosanthes > Stylosanthes scabra. Next base: position 25,736 of record JASCZI010030868.1, read on the forward strand.
TTGTATTAGGTGCACCACCATAACACACTAACACCCTTCAAATTCATTATATATATTATCATTCCTTTCTTCACAGAATGTTGTGAATGTGATTTAATTCATTTTTTGCCATGGTGACAAAATATTGTAGGAGAGTGGTGGAAATCAGATACTGAAGCAGTTATCAATGAAGCTCTGAAATCTGGTTTGGCACCAAATGTCTCAGATGCTCATACCATTAATGGCCTTCCAGGGACAGTTACCAATTGTTCTACACAAGGTAATTTTTTTTTTTTTAAGAAATTTTACATTATGAGACAAAATAATTCCTTAAAAAAAAAAAAACTCAACTTCGATATTTTTTTTATGGTAATGATATATGTACACGTTAGTTTATATGTACGGCAAATGAAATGTACTTTAAAAAAGGATTGTAACATTTTTTTAGGGTATTATAAACCTGACAAGTCTATATTAATTTCTTACCTCTTTTGAGGGGTTTGACGTGAACACATTCCCTCCTACATACATGTCATCCCAAGATTCGAATTCGAGACTAGACACTTAAGCAACCCAACTACTTATCACTTGAGTTAGGGGATTTGGTTAGGAATGTAATATTTTATTTAGTAGAGATTGTTTAAAAATGAATCCGTACATACAAGAGAATTAATACAAAAATAAAATTTAAATCATGTTTAAATTATATATCTCAAACGAAAATATATGTGGGAAATAATTCATTAGTTGTAGATATAAGACTAGAGACACAGTTTCTCTATTTTGAAGACAAAAGACACAATTTCTCTATTTTGAAGACAAAAAATTCATGTATTTTCTTTAATTATTCCTAAAAATGCAGGGAAGAAAACAAAAACTTCTTATCTCTCTAATTAAATTTGATTAACCACATTTATATGAACATATGCAGATGTGTACAACCTACCAGTAGAAAGTGGCAAGACCTACCTTCTGAGAATCATCAACGCTGCACTCAATGAAGAACTCTTCTTCAAAATCGCAGGACACAAACTCACAGTAGTTGAAGTTGATGCAACATACGTCAAGCCCTTCAAAATCGACACAATTCTCATAGCTCCTGGTCAAACCACCAACGTCCTTCTAAACGCTGACCAAAAATCAGGCAAATACTTAGTAGCAGTCTCTCCATTCATGGAAGCACCAATTGCAGTTGACAACTTAACCGCCACAGCAACACTTCACTACACTGGAATTCTCTCAAATGCCCCTACAGTCCTCACTACTCCACCCCCAAAAAACGCTACCCAAATTGCTAACAACTTTCTCAATTCTCTTAAAGCTCTTAACTCTGTCAAATACCCTGTTAGTGTTCCACAGAAGATTGATCACTCTCTTTTCTTTACCGTTGGGTTGGGGATTAATCCGTGTCCGTCCTGCAAAGCCGGGAACGGAAGCAGGGCGGTTGCGTCCATTAACAATGTCACGTTTAATATGCCAACCACTGCATTGCTTCAGGCACATTATTTCAACATCAAGGGAGTTTTTACTACGGATTTTCCTGCGAATCCGCCGCATTTCTTTAACTTCACCGGTGCCGGACCGAAGAATTTGAACACTACAGTTGGTACTAAGCTATACAAGTTGAAATACAATGATACGGTTCAGCTTGTGCTGCAAGATACCGGGATCATTGCACCTGAGAGCCACCCTGTTCATCTTCATGGATTCAATTTCTATGTTGTTGGTAGAGGAGTTGGGAATTATAATAATCAAACGGATCCAAAGAAGTTTAACCTTGTTGACCCTGTTGAAAGGAATACCGTTGGAGTACCAACTGGAGGGTGGGTTGCTATTAGATTCAGAGCTGATAATCCAGGTAAAAATTTTCTTAATTTCATCTTTTTGTGATACCAATTTTCTATTTTTTTTTGGACACACAATTTAACAAATTTGACAAATTTTATTCCCAACAAATATAAAAATTAATTATTTTTATATGGACAACAAAAATAATTAATTTTTATACTCACCCCTTCGAGAGTCATATAAATATATGAATCTGATTGGATGTCGTGTAAAACTCTAAACACTTAATGCATCAAAATTAAAATTATATTTTTATACAAATTTTAACAAAAAACTTTTAGTAAAGAATTTTTCATAATCTTTCTTAAGGGTAAGTGCACCAATATGATCCTAGTACTCAAAAACTTTTTATGGTTATAGGATCAATCTTGAATGTGTTGATAAAAATGTATGTATTTTACAGGGGTTTGGTTCATGCATTGCCATTTGGAGGTGCATACAACATGGGGACTAAAGATGGCATTCTTGGTTGAAAATGGGAAAGGTCCTAAACAATCCTTGATACCACCACCAAAAGATCTTCCAAAATGTTAGACACACAATACAATACATCATCCACCAAATCAAATCAAATCAAATAATTATATACATAAGAGGCGGAAGGACTTCCAATTCAAATTCAAGAATTGGAAGGATACAGAGAAAGCCAGGCAACAAAGAAAAGAAAGTGATTTGAAAGGAAGGGTTATTTAATAAGTCAGGGCTCAATTTGTTTTTTCTTTTTTTTTTTTTAAGAGAAAAAAAATAGGAGAATTTGTCCATCGTCATGTTCAATAATAAGGAGCTGTTATTCTTTTGTTTTCGTTAGACAGATTATTTTTCAGAGGCACTTCATCATATATGTATGGAACCAATAAGTATTCGCTTTTGTTGTTTATTGGAAATTTGAAATACAAAATGGGTTTGTTTATTTCCTTGACGTATCAAGATTCAAGAGAGACCTCACAGTGAACAAGTAACAGGAAGAACCTGAACTCCCATTCTTACATGATTTGTTTCAAATTTTTATCAAGTGTGTTAACTGGGTTAATAAGTCTCTTTGAAGAGCTGATGATTGATGAATGATGATAAACCCTATTCTTGATTTCTTGTCCTCCTTCAAATGGGCTACCAAAGATGTTTTTTTAAAAAAATTCAAACAGCCTCACTTGTCTCAAATGGGTCAATAGACATACTAGGCCCCAGTTATCACATAGTATAAATTCTTATATAAATTTATGTGTCCCAAGTCCAAAAAAAATGTGTCTGTGTTTTTTCTTTAATATGTTGCATCACGGTTTAAAATTGGGTTTAATCTAGTAGGTGGAATAAGAGCCCAAAACAAAATGATATGTGTTTATTTTCAATTAAATTTTCTTGGAATTCCAATTAATCTTTGTTTAGTCACAAAATAAAATTAATCTTTTTTTCTTTTCTTTTTTTTTTTTGCTTATATCAATATAATGTTTTATAATATTTGATAATTTTTAATTCTAAATTAAATGTGATCTTTCTACATATAGATTGTATTATAAATAGTTAAAGCACAAATATAATCCAAAAAAATCATTATTCAAAGTTGTTATATTTAACTTAACATGTACAATTTTATATAGATAAAATTCGTAATTATATATTTTTAACATATAATATTATGCATATAATCCAATAGTAATAAATAAATGAAAATAAAATCTAAACTAAAAAAAGCTATCTAGTTAGGGCACAAAGCTTTTATTTAAGATATCAATTTTTTAAAAAAATTAAATGTTTAAATAGAGACAATATGCATTGAAGGGGACAATATTGAGCTTATAAAATCCCTAGACGATGCAAACACTTACAATAATTATTTTGGTATTATCATCCCAAATTGTAAAGCTATGTTGCACAAATTTAAAATTTGTCATATATTATCATTTTCTTAGCTAATTAAACAAATAAGTTCTTACTATATTAAATATGATTTTACTTTTGATGCACTGATAATATATAATATTTTATACGGTCGTGTAATCATAACTGTCCTTTTGAATGACCAATTATAGAATCAATAGAAATAAAAATTATTTTAGGAACGTGATATTATGTGATAGAATATATGTATAGAACATCTTTACACTTATATTGCATTGAAATTAAATTTATCAAATATAGCATGGACAAAAGAGAAATTTGTATTTGAGCAATTTTGATTAAATACCCATTTCTGTTTTTTTTTTAAATAAAAATAAAAAACTATACTGAATAATTTGAAAGGACTCATTTGAATATTTATGCCCTCTATTTCTGTGTACATGTCGTAACATTTTATGGGAAATGTGAGCTGGAACCACAGATGTTCTAAACTATTGCTACCAAAGTGGGCCTTTGTGTCCTCTGAACACTGCTCATTCTTGTATTCTTTTCTCTATTTTTGGATGAAATTCAGCCAGAAATGAAGTAGAACCTAAGGCATCTTCCATCTCTTTGTAACTTGTAACCCATGCTTGCAAAAATTTCTAATTTTGTCTAGAGAATATTTGCTAAATTTATCAAATTGTTATCCTTTTTATAAACCACTAATATAGATTTTAGATAGATGGTATCCTTTTTAATTAATAACAATTCAAAGTGTAAGTACAAATTAATTTAGATAAAATTCTTTTTTTTTTTCTATGGTAGAAATTAATTTCTTCCTCCACTATATATCTGTCCATCATTTATTATTCTCTCTTTTCTTTTCACTTTCTTATTTTATTGAAACTTTTTAAATTAATGAATGTGATCACACTCTATGGAACACAAAAGATTTACTCCATGAAATATAAAAGAATGACTCACCTGATTCACCTTTAGAATTTACTTACTGTGTTACTAACTATTAACAAATGGAAAAATTATAAGGTGTATATAAAAACTCTTACATTGATATATTGAATAACAAATTATGAATGAGTATTTAAAATAAAGTTATTTTGGAGTATATGACATGAATTAATTAGAGGGAGTAAATTTTTTTATTTGCTTTTAGAGTACCTAATAATAACAAACGACTCGAAGTTAGTTACATGGTCCAAAGCAACCAAGAAATATATCATAACCCAAAGTTAAATAGATGGATTTTAGTCTATGTTCTTATCCTTCATCAGTAATGTAGACGACCTTAATAATTTTTTCACTAACGGAATTAACCGTTATGAACACATTATACATCATAACCTTACTTCACTACATTGGACTTAACAAATTGATACCACCCTCAGAAGCCTTTGGCTTAAATTCATTGTAATATGAATACAAAATGACAATATATGTTTAAGAACATTTCCCTTTCTCTTTTTTTTTTTCCCCTCTTTACACCATGAAAATTTATTTCTTTGCATAGATCCAAATAATATTCCATTATGCTTTAGTGGGAACTGTTGATAGAATAGAAGCATTTGTGTCTCTTCCAATAAGTTCAATCAAACCAAGAAGCTAGCTAGCAACAAGCTAAGGAGAGAAAAACAAAGAAATTAAATGAAAAGAAAAAGAAAGACACTTTAGTTTCTCTTCTCAACCGTTGCTTACTTGCTTATGCTTTTCACATGATGCTTAGGGCCAAATAATGATAAAAGCTCTAATCCCTTAATAGAAATCATTGTCGGCAACATGAACATGGAGAGCCACTCAACATTCAACAATGCATGAATAGGCAAGACAACTGCTGCTAAATCATCCTGTTTATATATAATATGTATAAAAAGTCAAATTAGTTCCTGAAAAATAATAAATGATTTTTCAAATTCGTGTTTGAATGGTTTTATTAATTAAATTAGTCTATAAAATAAAATATTAAAAAATAATTATATACATTTTTCTGTCACTCTATTAACAATTTTTGATAATGATTATCCTAGTAAAAGAGAAAGAGTTTGTTATGCATACAAGAATTTATGAGAATGGAGAAGCAATAAAGGGGAAGACTACATGCTTAGAACAAGACAAAATAGGGCTGCAATGGAGTAGAGGCAACAACAAAGAAAAAGTAGCACCGTGTTATAAGCAAGTGGGGCGGCTAAGCCGCCGGTTACTATGCACTTGCATAGTAACCCAACAAATCATGGCCGTCCATTCCTAATCAAGTTACTATGTTGCATAGTAAATGAATCATAGCCGTTCATTCCTTTTCATGTAATAGTAAATCTTTTACTATAAATAGGGCTATAATTTCATAAGTTTTTCATATTCAGAAATCAATAAGAATTTCATATTCTTGTTCACTCTAGCTCTCTCTCTTGTTTTCTCTTATTCTCTCTTTTATAGCTTCAGTTT
>JASCZI010030870.1:15029-29653 GCA_036250425.1 Stylosanthes scabra
CGCAATTCAGTTTCTCACATAAAACGTAGCAGTGCACAACGGATTACTTGTTTCAACAAACACACGTAATCCGTGGCAGGCTTGCACGGACTCCTTTTTTTGATCCACCAATATTCCGTTGGAGCCTCCCACGTATTATGTGCATTTCATAATACCCTGTGGGCTGCCACGGATTACATATATTGGAAAAAGGACATTTCGTTCCCACTATTTCGTTTAGGAGAATATGAACATTTTTTCCTCAAATCATTTATTTAGGTGATTTGCCCTACGTTATACTTCTTTTTCTTCCTATTCTTATCCATTGTCAATGCCATTCTTCTCTGGGTTCCTCCTCATCTACCTCCTCCTCATCTGCCTCCTCCTCTTCTACGTTATACTTCTTTTTCTTCCTATTCTTATCCATTGTCAATGCCATCATCTTCGTCGTCATCCTTCTCTTCCCCTCCTTGTTACCCTCGTCATCATCGCCACCGCCGTCATTGGAAGAAGCAACAGCTCGACAAAGAAATTGCATGATGAGTGTGGAGTGCATTGTTGGCGAAGAAAAAAAAGCACTGAAGTTGGTTACAAAAAGGCGCACGTGAATAAGAAGGGACTTTGATGGACTTGATTGCTAAAATACGTGGTTGGATATTGAATATAATTATATAATAATAATATAGATTTTAAACCTCATGTAGTATATCTAAACAAAACGTAACTTTTATACCTTTTTCTCAAAATCTACACTCTTGTTTTTTTTTTTTTCCCTCGTGGCTATTACAAATGTTCGGTTTATCTTTTTTTCTCCGTAAATATAAGAATGATAAGTCTAAAAAACATATAATTAATGAGAACAATGAAGAATATGAAATCAGATTTTCTAAATTTTTCGGATGATGTTACAGCCGAATGCCATTTTCTTTTTTTCTCTCCTTAACTACAAAACTTGATTGAGTGTCTCTTATATAAAGGTTCAATGCCTCCAAGGATTGTTGCCCTAAAGCAAATAAAACCATTAGCAAATCTCCAGGTGTCAAAATATGAAATTGGAGTCAATAACAATTTTAATTAAAGATAATTGATAATTGATATTAAGAGTATTCTTGGAAATGCCAAAGAATAATAAAAAAAAATATTTATTCCAACGACGGACTATGTATATATGTGTGTTGTCAAATTCAGTTGGTCTACTAGTTTGATACATAATTTAATTACAAAAGATTGATTTTTTTTTTGTGCAAGTAATATATTGTAATTATGAGGATTAAAAATTAAATATTTTGATTGAAAGAAGGAAAAATGATATATATGTTCCTGACTTTTTAAAAATTATATAAATACACCGCTAAAGTTGTAAAATACGTAATAACTTCTGACATTCGAATAAATGGTACAATAATATTTTTTTTTTGTAAGTTTAACTTGCTATAGAAAAAAAGAAAAGGAACAGAAAAATAGTAGGAACATGAAAAGGAAGAATAGATGGGCTAAAGGGGGAATAACAAGAAGAAAAATATACCTTCAAAAAAAAAACAAGAAAAATAGGTGTTACAATCTGGTGAGTCAAATTTACAGAGGTTAGGGGCTGTTTGTTCATAAATATGAGAGATAAATTTGTACAATTTTTTGAAAAATTAAAAGCACATATGTCATTTTTTCTCAAAAGAAAAAATTTAAAAATGCTATTTTTTTGGGTCAAATATGAGGCCTTTCGGCCCTATAAGAAGTAAACAAAGCTGGACAAAAACAGTTACAAGGAATAAATGCACATGCTAACATTTAATGGACTTGTCTTTAGCTTATATTGCTAATGCTAACTCACTATAAAATTATGTGCCTAAATATTGAAAGCAAAAAAAAGAATCAGGCCTTAAACAGCTCCAAATAAGGTAGTGAAAATGGGAACCCTATAGTGTGTGTGAGTTATGAGTTGGATGACAAAAAAAAAAAAAGGCTAAACTCGCCGAGCAGCCCAATTATGGTTTACACGGGCGGGCTTTTGCTTTTAAGTCTGAACCGTTTAAAATTCTAGCTAAATGAGCTGAGCTCGTTTAACCCAGATAGGTTAGCTAATAGGCTAAACGGGTTGGTTTGTTTATTTAATTTTTTAAAATACTTTATCAAAAAATCAACAATTGTTCTTATATTTTGTGTTATTCGACACGAAAATTCGATTTACCAACTAAAAATACTAATTTTCAAAATTTTTTGCTAAAAACAGTATTTTTTGTTCAAAAATAATATTTTTAAATAAATAAAAAATAATTAAACAAACCAATAAGTTTAATCTATTGAACTTATCATAAATAAGCTGGATTTAGACCCATCAATTTAAGTGTTGAACTCTGGTGTAGATAGTGAGGACTATCAACATGTGTTTAAATGAAGAAAATGGTGACATGTGTATGTTTTGATGTGACAATGTTCTCATTTGAAAGATAGAATGACACTAACCGATAAAGTTGTTTGCGTCACGTGATGTTTGTGTAAGATGATGTTAAGTTAATTGTTGTAGTAATGAGGGTGATTAATTTTTGGATCTTGTAGCTGAACTTGTATTTAACTTTTTTTATAAGGCTTTGAGTTATGATTCATAGGAATTTTATCGGTTGGTTTTTAACTTTTTATTTAGAATTGAAATTTTTTTCTTACAATTGGGGTCGTAAGTATGGCAAAAAATATATTTGAAAATGAAAAGAAGGATGAAGTCATGGGAAAAAAAAATAAAGAATGAAAAAAAGGTAAAAAAATTTAAAACAAGGAAAAAAAATGATTGAACAAAAAATAATGCATGAGAGGTCACTGGAGGTATACTGAGGTATAGCCATTTAGGATTTTTCATTATTGAGTACTCACAGCGCGTGATATGTAGAAAAAGTCATGTTAATGAAATTGGTAGTCATATATTTATTCCGTTGAAAGTAAAAAGTTTGTGAACAATTTCACTTCTATAACCCACCTCATGGACATGAAGTATTTCTTTGGCGAAGAGTAGAATTATGAGAAATGTGGATATTTTTAGTAAATTTAAAAAGCTAAATATGTACATTACAACTGATGATTTTTTTTATACTATTTTTTTAATTTTTTATCTTAAAATTACTCTACATTATAGCATTTTTTATAATAAAATATCTAATGTTTTTACTCAAATTTTCTTTCAGCTCTAACATGATTTTAAAAATAAAAATATTATTAAGTATAAAAGTTACTTGAACAAATATGACACATTCTTATATAATATAAATTTTATATTTTACGTTAAAAAAATTGAAGTATAATACATATGTTTCGGTAGTATATATATAATTAAAATTTTTAAATAATATAAGAATTTAATTTTCATGCATTGTCAGTCTAAAGAATTTTACATATACATCCAATCAGGTATTATCACATTATCAAAAGTAATTAATTTTCAAATTCACTACTGCTAAAATCATATAAATGCATGAATTTGATTGGATGACTATATAAAATTCTTTACAGTGTCAGTGCATCAAAATTAAACCCATAATATAATAATATATGTATGAAATAAATTATAAATTAATAAAAATAAAATATAATTATTTGACTATGTAATTCTTATTCATTTAGCTCATTTTTTGTTTAAGATTCACTCTATTTATTTTCCAACCTCATTTGGTCTAATTATATTATTTTACAATTATATTTATTTAAGATTTTAGACTACGCTTGAGAGCTAAACTTATGTTCTAATATTGTATTTTATTATGTTATGGTTATATTATGTTTTATTTGTATGAATTATGAAACTTAAATATTTTATGCTATTACTATGTGATTGATTATTATATTTTTATTTTTAAAATTTGATTGGAAAACACTCGGTTTTCACCCGGGATTCATCAAGTTTTCACCTAACTCAAAATCGAATAAATTTCATCGAATTTAGGGTCTAATAAACCTTTTTACAAACCCTAAGCCATTTTTATTCGTTTTTTGTTATTTATTTTTCATATTTTTCGTTATTATACCAATAATTGGATAAGTTTAATTTGGCTTCAGTGTTTTTTTCTTTGGCAAATCCTGCTTCACTTTTTTTCTGTATATTCTTTTCCCCTCCTTTAGCCCAATATTGTACCTATCTACCATAATTCATCCTTCACCAATAAAATCTTTCAGACAAATCCACCACTAGCCCACATGGATAACAATTTTTTCACCCCATCCAAAAATGGCCTTCGATTAATTATTCCTTAATTAAGATCAATAATCAGGCCTAATTTGACACACACTGATCCAACATTTCACTGCAGCGCCTGCTATGCTACAATGTACTTTCTTTCCTTGTCCCATCATCAATCCACACGTCCTCCATCCTGCCAAACACGTTCACTCAACACATGTTTATTTTTCTTCTATCAACACCAGAGTCTAATCCTCAATTTAATAGCCCTAACTCCAAAGTGCTGGCCAGGTTAAGGTCGGTTTGGTAACGCTGTAGCTCTAAAAAAGTAGCTGAGCTCTTTGGGCTCTCAAAAAGCAGCTCTCGAAAAACCATCGTATAGTCATTTGGTAAAACGTCTCAAATTTAGCTCTCAATAAGCAAGAGCCATATATATAGTATTTAGTAAAAAATGACTTTTTATTAAAATTTAATATTAACGTATTATTTTGCGTTTTGAAAAGCTAGAGTCAGCTTTGAAAAGTTAATCTGCAAGTGCTCTCAAAAGCATCGCGGCTCACAAAAGCCAGGAGCTAAAGCTTATTGGCTTTTTGAGTTATCAAATGTAAAAAGATGGCTTCTGCTCTCAAAAAGCAGGAGCACTTGATCGAAAAATTTTACCAAATCCTCGTGAAAATTAGAAAAGGGCTTATCCTCTGCCATAGCACTTTCTCTCTCTGTAATTCAGGATGTTTACTGGAGAAGGCACTTGTTGAGATTATTAGTTACTATCTTTTACATCTATCGTTCTCGCTCACATGGTCAGAAAAACCAGAATCACGTTACAGAAGCCATATCGTATTTCTAAATATTATTTTATTAATTAAATCAGAATTCGTACATATAATGAGGTTATTAAAATCTCTAATTGTGTTTGGTCAAATATGTTGGCTCTCGTGTACATCATGTGCTGGCAATTATTTAATGGGCTACTGCACTTGCAAGCACCAAGCAAAATCAAGAACAGAGTCAGAGGAAACACCGAAACAAACACAGATTGGGCCAAAGACAAGACAAAGATCCAATTCCTGTCTTTCATTTTCATCCATGATCCATCAGTTTCTTCTATTCACTGCAAGTTCTTCTTGATTCTCCTCACATGGGTTACCTTCTGCTGCAACAGAGCCATCTTTAAGACTGAGTAAGTGAGTAAAGTTTCCTCTTCTAATTGCTTTTTTTTTGTTTTAATAATTAAATAATTCTTTTCATTTTAAAGAAATTAAAGTATGATTTTTATTTTTATTTTAGGAATTCAAGGCGTTGAATATATTTGAATTTTTTTTTATTTCGAAACTAGGTTAATTAGTCAAAATGAAATTTATTTTAAGGATATTGAACCATATATTTTGTGAAGAAAATAAATCATGAATAACATAAATAAACCCATAGCCACATATTTTGTGAAGACAATATTCTTTGTTTAAAAAACACCGATAAATTTCTTAAATGCACAAAGCTATTATATACGTGGAGTGACGTTAATGCTTCTATTAATGCTTCTAACTACTGTTTCTATCATCCATTAAGTTGAGTAGGAAAGCACCGATTTCTGGTAACCACAGAATTCATATCACAAAAAAGTAGAATATCAAATTTCAGAACTGAAAAACCGAATTACCTTTACAGAAATGGATATATTGCCAAAAAGATTTTTGCAAACTCAGCAAAACTAGCAAGTAGAAATTATGTATTTTTATATAGTACCCTAGTTATATGTATAAACATATCTAGCTTTCTCATGTGCAGCATAAAAGAGAGAAAAGCAAGGTGCTCTCCGTTGTTCTGTTTCATTTATTTATTTTGACAGACTGTTTCATTTATGGTATCATTTGTATGACATACAAAGGTAAGTTTAGTTTGAAAAAATTCCTTTAAAGGAATAAATGCGTAAAATGGTAAAATAATGTTTTAAATACCTTTAAGATTATAATTTCTATTGTCACCAAATTTTTTTATATAATTTTTATTGTTTGTGTGTTTTATCATATTAATTTAAAAATATTAAATTATATTTTTTTAATTGATTAATAAATTTAGATGAGTTTGATCTGATTTAATTTAGATTTCCATAGTTGTTGTCTTTTAATTTTTTATTTTCTAAAATTGGAAAAGAAAATTAAAAAATAACAAAATTTTGTTTTCTTTTTTTATTCATCAATTTTTATGTTTTTTTAGAATTGAAACGGTCTTTTCATCTTTAGAGTTGATCACCAAAGTGAGTTGGTTAAGATAAAATCAGTAAAATTAGACTTTTTTAAACGATTAATCAATTTAAGATAATAAAACAAAAAATATTTTTAACAATTTTATATATAGATATATTATTTTATCATATTTAATTCAACTTCGGTTCAAAAGATAATATTTATTGAATTATTTTAGGTATATATTAAAACGGTAATGCTACATGTACACTTCTTTTTGGTGTACACCTCCAACCAAGTCCCAAACGAACAGATTTTTATATATACAACGAACATGTTTTTATAGTTGACACGAACAGATTTTAAAACTTGTTCGTTTGCTTTCAAAAATCTGTTCGTTCTAGTAGTAAAATTCTGTTCGTGCACAAATAGAAATCTATATATACAAGTTGACACGAATATGTTAAAAATCTGTTCGTTCTAGTAGTAAAAATCTGTTCGTTTAAGACTTGGTTGGAGGTCAAGATTAATTCTATATATATATATATATATATATATATACGAACAAACTAGGATTTATTTATTATCTTAATTTGATATGATAATGGAATAGGCCCACAATTTAAATTTAAAAATGTGGGTTATTGTTATATGAAAGTGAAAGTCTTGGTAGTCAATATTAGAGAGACAATAAAGAGTCAATATAATTTTTTTTCTTTTTACTCTTTCCTTTTATCATTCACTATTTCTCTAATTACACTCATTGACTCCCTATTGATCCCTTAACGTTGGTTCCCTAGCATTACAGAGAAAGTTTAAAGAACCCATAATTTGTTAACCAATGAGTGGCCAATAGGCTTTTTCCTTATTTTCTCTCTCCTTTTTTACCACTTATTATTTCCCTAATTACACTCATTGACTCCCTATTAGTTCCCTAATATTGATTCCGTAACATTACTCATTACTCTTAATATGATTATCTAGCTTTTATATCTTTCCCTTTTCCTTATCTATCTACTGAGAAAGCATGGAGCGGTAATGTACATAAAAAAGATTATTTAATATCGAGTTTAAATTTTTTAAACATGGATAAAAATGCCACCTAATTTTATTAATAATAAAAATGTTCTTTAATTATGATAAAAATTAATAAAATATCTAATTTTGAATATTTTTTTAATGTTTTGATAGGTGATAAAAGTGTATTTTATTATATTTCTAAATAATTAAAGGATATTTTTGTTGTTAAAAAAATTAAATAATTTCTGTCATACTTTTAAAATCTTCAGGAAAATTTTGATGGTTTGCTCATTAATATAACTTGCCGTTGCCGAGAAATCTTTTTGGGTAGGAAAAATGTGCTTGAGAAACAAACTGTATTTTTACAAACTAACATAGAAAATAGTCTCAATGATTTTTCATTAATATAGTTTTTAGCAAAATCTCCAGTGGTTATTTCTTTTTCTTCATCCACTGTTACTTTTCTTTTTCTTTTTTGTGCTCTTATTATGTTTTTTCTTTTAACAAGACGGATGGTATATACGTTTAAATGGGGAAGGACAACTGTCTCCCAAAAAAAAAATGGGGAAGGACAATTATTTATGTATTCATGCCCCACGATAATAAAAGTATTCTCCACGTGAGAAGCATGCATCCCTTTTTTTTTTAATTAAAAAAGGTTCCGGATGCATATACTTTTGAGTAGTTTATTCGTATATTTAAGGCAATTTCTTAGCTATTTTAGCTCAAGTATTCTTGGAAACTTATTCTTTAAATATTCTTGTTTTTAAACAATTAACATAGCTGCTCTGTTTGTTCATGATGGCACCTGATTTTTTTACTTGCTGACTCAGAGTCGTCCTTGCATTTATCGAAATCTACGTGGAGACGTGGAAGTGGCTAGCGCCTTCTATGAGATGACGCCATTAGCAAACGCGTATTCAGGGTGGAAACGACTTTGCGAAAGGCACATCTTTATCGAAAAACGTTAAACCATTTGCCAAACGAGCACAGTTGTGTCAATTATTTGAAAACAGTGGTATTTGAGGAATAAGTTTCCAAAATAAGGATACTTGAGTAAAATAACCCAATTTCCTGGCTGTTCATTGATACGATTCGATCCGCACAATTTTGTGTTAATGTTTATATTTTTGTGTTGTTAAATGGTATGTACAGATGTGTACAATGATACATATAGATTAATTCATTATCATATTATCTTTTCAAGCATATTTAATTTTTTTTTAATATTTTTATGATGTTTTTTACCTAATATTTTTTTTATCTCTTAGTAATTTTTTTTAGTATGTTATAATTTATCACTATTATTATTACTTATACCTAATTTTTTATTTAATTAAGTATACTCAATAAGATCAATAAATCGTATTATAATAAAAAATAACAAATAATAAATAGGAGAACTCATAAAAAAATAATAATAAGAACTACATAAATAAAAGAATAGGATGTTTATAGGATAAAATTCATAAAAAAATAATTAATGATTGAATGTAAAAACTAAAACTTAAAGATAAATTATTTAGCGCAAAAAGCTAGGAGTTGTTGTTTCTGGTAAATGTGAGTCTTAGATACAAAAATCTATTTGGATTGGTAAGAAAAAAATAGCCAAAAAAAAAATTAAAATGTTCAAAAACTATAAACGTAATTTGAGATTACAAATAATTTAAACACAGTATAAGTGTAAGTGTAAGTATAAGTATAAATAGTTTTTATTTTTTTATTTTTTTATTTTTTTTTTAAGGTTGGCAAAAGAACACCAACCAAGCACAACACTCAACCAGAACCCGAACCCACCATCCTATCTCCAATCTAATCCCTGTCAACACTCACCCAAGGAGTATCTCCAACCTTATCTTGCAACGCAACACCAACAACACTCCATCCTAATTATACATGTCCCCTACCCAAACAAACTCTCACCAAACCCAGAAACATAAGAACAAACTCAAACCCCAAGTTCAAACAAGAGGACATCAACTACGACTACCATAAATTAATCATCTTCAGCAAGTTGGTGTATCCTTGGTCCAAGCTGTGGCGCTTCCGATATGATCAGATTTCTTATAGAGAAAGGTGGATTGAAGCTCTAGGACGGGGTTAAGGCACCGGCAGCCGATAACCTTGCAACTTCATGTGCTAATCTATTGCTCTCCCGAGGCACCCAAATAAACCCGCTTACAGGTAATTCCTTCTTAAGCTCCATAATATCATCTAAAACTGCATCAATTTCTGCTATTGTCGAATTAGACTTGATTGCTTGGATTAAATTTGAACAGTCAGATTCAAAAAGAATATTTCCTGTTTGCAGGTTTCTTGCTATTATCATCGCCTCTCTCATGGCCAGAGCCTCTGCTGCTAAGGGAGAAGAACATATTTTGTTAGTTGTTGAAGCTGTAAGGAGGATCCTAGAACTATCTCTGAAAACGGCTGCAAGTGAACTTCTACTAGATGGCAAAGAAAATGAAGCATCGATGTTGCACTTTATCCACCCGCTCGGAGGTGGATGCCAGGTAGCATTTCTTTCCTTCTCCTTGTTTGGTTCACTTCCTGAGATTGCTAAAACTTCCCTACGTTAAAATCATATTCAGTAGATTTAGCTTTGATAATTGTTAAGATAGGATTAGTATTCTGCCTTTGATAAGTTGCTTTGCATCTCTCTTTCCATATCTCCCAAACAAGACAGCTTAACTTCCTGCAAAAAAAAAATGATTTGTCATTGCTACAATTCTTTTCTAGAATATTTATCATGTCCAAAAGCCATTTCCCAAAAGATGTGATATTGTAAGGATTAGGACAAATCTGCATCTGAGCCCCAAACCAAACCGCTCTGGTCCAGGGACATAATAAGATGCAATGCTCTGTGGTCTCTAGTTCCTACAAGCAAATTGGACATAAAGGAGTATTAGTTAATCTTTTCATATATAAATTGTTCAAAACAGGGAGATAATTGTTAATAGCTTTCCAGAGAAAGATTTTTATCTTAGCAGGAACATCTAACTTCCAAATTTTTTACCAAACCTCTTGTTCTTGATTGCTAGTCGATGGCTTCCTGATCTGATTTGTTATGTAATTTTGTTTTAAAGCATTATATCCTAATCTGATGCAATATTGTCCATCCTGTTTTAAATCCCATAAAAAAAATCTTCTTTCTTAATAATTTTTATCGGGGTTTTCAAAATAAGCTCTGCCACATCTCTTTCAAAATACTCATTAATCTTATTCACATTCCAGACTCCATCTTCCCCTAAAATATCACTCACCATTTGAATTCTCTCCTTCTTCAAATTTACTTCCCCATTAAACCCCAAAATCCACCTATCCTTCAGAATATCAATGTTTTTGCCATCTCCCACCGACCATCTTCCAAACTTTTTCAATATGTTTCTTCCTTCCACAATACTCTTCCATACCAAAGATGAATTGTTCCCTTTACATGGTTCCCAAATAGATCCATTGTTAAAGTACTTTGCTTTCAACACTTTAACTCAAATGGCCTCTGGATTTTTTAACACCCTCCAGGCTTGCTTTGCTAGAAAAGCCAAATTTTGCAGGCTAAAGTTCTTGAACCCCAGCCCACCCTCAAACTTCATGCAGATTTTGTCCCAATTGGCCCAGTGTATACCACTGTCTTTACTGTTTGAAGCCCACCAAAATCTGGCCACCTTATTACTCAATCTGTTGCAAAATCCTTTAGGAAACTCAATAACATTCATGGCATAGGTAGGTATAGCTTGGATAACTGCCTTGATCAATGTTTCCTTCCCTGCCTGATCCAATAGCCTTTGCTTCCATCCACTTAACTTCTCTTCTACTTTCTCCTCAATCCATCTTAGTGCACAGTTTTTGGAAGCTCCCCATTGTGCTGGAAGTCCTAAGTACTTACCTGGATTATCCCACGTTGGGATTCCTAAAATTTCTTCGATCTGCACTCTGGTTGAAATAGGGACCTCATACCCAAAAGTAATTCCAAATTTATCTAAATTTATTTTTTGCCTTGTAGCTTCAGTGTACATGTTTAAAATAAGCAAAATTTGATAAATTTGTTCTTCCTCAGCTTGAGAAAAGATTATACAGTCATCAGCAAATAGTAAGTGTGTAATTTCTGGTGCTTGATGTGCAATTGTAACTCCAGAAATAACACCATTACTCTTTGCTTCGTACATTAGAATTGTAAGCATTTCTGCCATGATGATGAACAAATAAGGGGATAGAGGATTCCCTTGCCTTAAACCCCTACTAGGCCAAAAGATATTTGAATATCTCCCATTTATTTTTATTCTGAAATTGACTTTTGTCACACATTCCATGATCAACCCAACCGTGTGTCTATTTAAACCAAAAGCTATAAGAATTGCTTCTAAGAATTTCCATTCTATCCTATCATAAGCTTTGTTCATATCAAGCTTAATGGCTAAATTCTTAGAAGCATTCTTACCTTTTCTACCAATTGAGTGAAACATTTCTTGGACAATCACTATGTTATCTTGAATGAGCCTCTGTCCAACAAATGCACTCTGAATTGGTGAGACAATTTTATCGATGATTTTTTTTAATCTCAAAACTAAGACCCTTGAGACTATCTTATACAAATAATTACAACAATTTATGGGTCTCAATTGATTAACTGTTTTTGGATTTTTTGTTTTCAGAATGAGGACTAAAGTCGTTTCACATATATTATATGGGAGATTACCATTTCTGAAAAAGTCTTTAACTGCCTCACAAACCTCATTTCCAATGACATCCCAGTGTTGTGATACGCTCTGATCTCGGCAAGTGCACCGAATCGTACAAGTAATATCACGGTGAAGTGGGTATCGTTCCCATGAGGAATAAAGGACCAAACAATACTATCTATTAATTATTCTAATCAGATTAAAATAAAACTTTGAGAGAATTGTGATGATGAATTCGAATGAAAGAAGTAAAAGAGTGCAGAGAGTTACTTGAGATAAAATCAATGGAATGAGATGTTAAGAGCTTCGGAGATGTTTTTCCTTTGAGGGCCAATGCATACATTCGAATACCAATTCTAGGTTCTCAGTTATCAAGCACAACGAATCTAGTATAACCAAGCCCTAATCTCTTAGTAACTTAGTTTCTATCTACCTAATCAAAAGCTAATCTCTTAGTCAATCAATCAAATAAATAGGTGAAGATCTAAATCTGATTCTAATCCTTCTGAGTCTAAAGTGATCTTAGATTAGATTAAATGTCACTCTATCCAAACTAGTTCTAATCCAATTTTAACTCACAGGATTTTTAGTTGCATAACAATTAACTTGACTATCTCTAGTTAGACTTAATTGATTATGTGATTCAATTTCCAGCTAGCATAAATTAATAGATCTCTCAACCTAATTAATCTAGCCCTAGACAAGTTAAGAACACCTCTCAGTGATTCTAAACTATTGGGATGAAGAACAGAAAATTAAATCATGCATAGAAGATAACTGAAAATACCTCAATGAATTAATAAACAAATGTACATCAAAGACTACCTCATGCTGGGTGAACAGAGCTCCTCACCCTTAACAATGGAGTAGTATAGCAATGCATAATAAAAACTAGATCTAAGAATTATGAGAAAAACAAAACTGTGCTGAGTGTGTGACTCTAATGGTTAAATCACTCTTTATATATATCCTAATCTAAATTTAAATTAAAATCTAATCATACCTTAATCTAATTCTAATCTAAATTCAAATCAAAATCTAATCTTATCTTAATCTAATCCTAATATAAATTCAGATGAAAATCTAATCTTATTTTAATGTAATCTTAATCTTATCATCTATCTTTTTCAAAGATTTATCTTCTTCAATCTAATCTTCAATCAATCTCATCCTCATTTTTCCAATTATGCCCTTGATTAGTGGATGGATTTGAGGCCTTAATGACATGGATTGGATTGGTTCTGACTAAAACTGGACGTTGCACCCTGTTGATCTCCACGTATAACGCCAATGTCCCTTTGAGAGTTAATTCCCACGTATAACGTGGGGCTTAACACTTAGAATTTTTCTCTCTTTCTTCTTTGCTTCGTTCTTCCATCTTCAATCCTCTTTGTTTGATCTTTAATCACCTAAAATCCTTTGTGAAACACTCTATAAACATAAACAAAACTCAAAGGAACATCAAGTTTGTCTGATTGACAATTTGAGAGTATAAATCACAAGAATAATCATATAATGAAAGAGAAATTGAAGCTAAAAACAATCCAAGATGCATACACATCACAACATCAAACTTAATCTTTTGCTTGTCCTCAAGCAAAGCAAGAATCAACATATGTTTTAAGGTACAATTTCTCTTGCTCCACTTGGACTCTTTAGGATTCCCTCATGGTACTTCTCTTATACTCTTGTTAATCTCTTTCGGAAAGGTGAATCCCTGAAGTCCTCTCTCTTAAGGGTCATTATGCAACCTCTTCTTCACTTTATTTACTTCTTCTCAATCAGTATTTTTCCAGTTTAATGTTCCTTTTATGAGGGACTTTTCTTTGACTTTAAATGCTCTGTTAAAAGGTGGCTCTTTAGAGTAGGTGTTCAATCGATAATCCCGGACTAGTTGGCTCAAGTTATCAAGTGATAAAGCACTCCTCGGATTTACTTACCCAAGCTTCTTTCTTTGAACAATTGCACCACAAGCATATAACATGGGAGAACTCTTTGAGTTTTTCTTTTCATTCCTTTTTCTTCCCAATCATTGATGCTCAAAGCCTTTAGTTATTTCTCTTTGAATTGTTTTTCCTCTTTTTATTCTTAATTTCACTTTCTATGAAGAAGTTTGACGCCCGAAATCTTTACGGATTCCCTGACTTCCACCGGCAAGTGCACCGGATCGTATCAAGTAATAAAGAGTGAGTAGAGTATCATTCCCACGGAGATTAATAGACTAATCAATAATGATTAATTAATTACCTAATTAGACCAAATAAAAATCCAGAGAGATCAAGTAATCTAAATCTAATCCTAATCAAATCAAAATAAATCAAAACAAATAAAAATCAAATCTAATTAAATCTAATATAATCCTAATCATATCTAATCACTAAAAATCATGCAAAATCACTCAAATCCTAATTAAATCACTAAATTAACAACTTGGACAACAAGCAAGTAATTGGGAATTAATGAATAATAATGAAGAATAACCCAAGGAATAAGAGATATTCATCCAAACACAACCCTAATTCAAATAAACAAGTTACTTCACATGCAAGCAATCATCAATTCACATAGAACCCTAATTAACTAAACCCTAATCTCTTAGTGATT
>JASCZI010030871.1:0-11954 GCA_036250425.1 Stylosanthes scabra
TATATATATATATATATATATATATATATATATATATATATATATATATATTATTGATGAACTATGAGTTAAATAAAATAAAATAATACTAATGAGATGATGAATAAAATTTAAAATTAGGCTTAAATAAATATAATTTTATTTATTTAAAAACATTATTAAATATTAAAGTGGTAGCGATTAAATGCAGAAGTCTTCATATTAATGTGACAGGTGCACATTTTAGCTAAGTAAATAAATAGTTTTTAATATTACTGGATTAAAAAAATTATAAGAACTAAGACAAAAAATTATAAGAACTTTAAAATTAATTTTTATTTGTTTAGTAATGACTCAACTTTTTTTTTCATCTAAATATTTCTATAATAATAAGTTTTGTATTTTTATTTGATTAGTTAATTATTGGTTTTAAAAGCTCGAGATACCAACGATTTTAATTTGTATTAGTAAAACATTTTAGCAAATAGTTGAGTACATTTAGTCAGTAGCACTATATTTTCTACTAACATTTTTAAACAGTATTGAGTAATTAATAATTAATTTAATAAATTATGGTGATGTGGTAGGATTGGGAAGAAAAAAAGGGTTAGCTAGTGAAATGTGAAAAAATAAAAATGAAAGAAAGAAAGAAGTTGGAGAGGAAGAAGAAGAAGTTGGTCAAAGGCTCGCCTAACATGCCTTTTGAGTCTGCTTTCACAGCCTTTTGCTTCCCCACTTGGCTTTTGCTTTCTTCCTATATAACTCAAACAAACTCTCTCATCTTCTTCATTCTCCCTCTCATCAGTCATCACCATGCCTTGTGCCGCCACTCATCTGCCCGGCAACCACCTCACCAACTCTCACTCCTTCGCCCACCACCTTTCACTCCCCATGCCTTCTTCTTCATCATCCTTATCATTAACAAGAACCAACACCACCACCAACAACCCTCTTCTTCACTCATCACTTGAAGCTTCTTCTCCCTACTACGCACAAGGACCCTTCTTAAACACACTTGTCTCCAACACATACAATAAAGATAATAATAATAACCAACAAAGCACATCAGCGTCTCTCTTCCATTTTTGGAGGCAGGTTCAAGGGTGCAACCACTGGGAAAACCTACTTCACCCTTTGCACCCTCTCCTCCGTCAAGAGATCATCCGCTATGGCGAGTTCGTAAGGGCTTCATACAAAGCCTTCGACCTCGATCCAACCTCCAACAGATACCTCAACTGCAAGTACGCCAAGAATACCATGTTCAATCACGTTGGCATGCCTCGCTGTGGCTACCAAGTCACCAAGTACATCTACGCCACCCCTCCTCCCCCTCCCATCAACATTATTCAGACCAACTCCTCCTCCTCCTCCGCCCGCTGGATCGGGTACGTAGCGGTGTCCTCCGATGAGTCCCTTAAAAGGATTGGAAGGAGGGACATAGTGATAACGTTCCGGGGAACAGTGACAAACCTGGAATGGATTTCAAACCTGATGAGTGCTCTAACACCGGCCAACCTGGATCCGCAAGATCCACGCCCGGATGTCCAGGTAGAGTCAGGCTTCCTCTCACTCTACACCTCTGACGAGCAGGAGGACACCAAGTTCGGCCTCCAGAGCTGCAGAGAGCAGCTTCTGTCAGAGGTGTCGAGGCTGTTGAGGAAGCACAAGGGAGAGAGCGTGAGCATATCCCTTGCCGGTCACAGCCTGGGGAGTGCTCTCGCTCTCTTGCTTGCCTACGACATAGCCGAGCTCGGACTCAACTCTCCCACTGTTCCCATCACCGTCTTCTCCTTCGGAGGCCCCAGGGTTGGCAACCTCCAATTCAAGAAGAGATGCGATGAATTGGGAGTCAAAGTTCTGAGAATTGCGAATGTGAAGGACCCCATCACCAACCTGCCCGGGCTTGTGTTGAACGAGAACAACTTTAGGGTTTTGTCTTCGTCATGGAGTTGTTCCTGTTATGCTCATGTGGGCGTCGAACTGCTTCTTGATTTCTTCAACGTCCAAAACCCTTCTTGTGTTCATGACTTGGACACCTATATTGGCCTGCTTAGGAGCCCTACCCATAGTGATAGTGCTCAACAACAAGAAGCGCTCATGAAGGTTTTCATGGAGAAGGCGAGCCAGTTGGTTTCCAGGTGCACCTCCCAGCAGCAAAATAACATGAAAATGTTGCCCCAAGTATTCTCCAACAACCCTGCTTCTTGGCTAGCTTCTCTTTCAACAGACATTTATGAACTGCTTCTTTTGGCCTTGCTCTTTTCTTCTTCTTCATCTTCTTCTACTAGCTAGTTAGTTCTACTGTAAAATACTAAATATGCGAGTGTATGAATAATGTATGTAAATCCTTGTAAATAATTATTGGAACAGATCGTGGATGGAGCTTCCAAATGATGAACTCCTCATCATATAGTTTAATTATTATTGCAATAATGTTGCTTAACTAACATATATATATAGGTAGGTATCTAGGTGTGCCCGTCATACAAAAATGAGTAGTAGTAAAACATATCATTTTAGTTTCTTCATTTCTGCAGATTATATACTATAGAAAATTGGCCACTTCATACCTATATACCTCTTTCACTAAATGTTGCCTTTGAGATTCAACAAATTAAATTCAATGAGATCAGGAGGACCAAAATTAATAACATATTGCTCTTCCTTCCTCGCTCCATCAGCTACCTTTTCATTCTCATCTCCACTACTCCACACATACCCAATATAACCTAAAACTCTTAATTGATTAATAGGAGTTACGAGGAGCAAAAGAATAAAGGAAAAAATGCATATACATGGGCTTATTTATCTGCCTCTTTGGAGTTAAACTTGCCCTTTAAGAATCATTATTTCTCTCTGTTAGGGTATCCCTAACACTCTCACCCATAGAAAACAACATTTTTAGTTTTAAAAAAAAATAGAGAAATGACTAATGTTAGATTTAAAATAATGTTAAAATAAGAAAAAAATGTTAGCTACTTAGAAGTTATTACATAATCATATAAGGCATCCACCTCAATTTAATTTTTTATGTATTTGTAAAAAAATTTACACATCTTACCACATCATCAAATTTATTATTTCAGAATTTTATATTGAATAATCGTATAAAATTCGTTACACTGAAAAAAAGCTAGATACAATATAACCAAAATCATTCAGTATATACTAAGCTCTAATAATTAAGAGAAATTTTTATTGACCTGAAATTTTTTTCCTTATTTTTCCTTTACTTTTAATAAACTAACACTAATTAATTTTTTTAGAAATATTATTTGAAAGACAATAAAAATCAGCTAAGAATAGCTCAAGTTTTCTTTATTTAGTATTCATCAGTTATTACTAAAATAAATGATAATAATTTTAAATATTATAAATATATAATTATAAATTTTTTTGGTGATTATAGAATTATAGATGTTATGATATGAAATTATATATAGATATTAAAATTAAATACATTAATATCTTTGTGTTATTGTTTCTCTAATAATTTTTTTTGCTCTAATTAAAAATGTTGATCTTGTAGGATTTGCTGGTAATTAATTATGGGCTTAATAAAAAGAGCAGCAAAAAAGAAGGAGAGATGAGAGGATATGTTAAGTGTGAAAACTAAAATCTCCCTAAGAACATAACATTTTATTTTTTGTGGAATAATATTTGATGAGAAGTTTCTTTTTCCAACTTATGTTCCCTAATAAGTAATAACTAGTGCCAATTCTAAGGATATGTTAAAGTTGAATTTGTTTGTCCCTGTTGGATCGTGTATATATGTGACTTATTTTCACGAAAATGATGAGATCTGGTGATTATTAGGATGACAGCTAAGAGTGAAGGTACTTACTTTCTCGATTGCTTGTCGTCCGATCCTACTACATCCAATGCTTTCAATTCAACCGCTATAACTCTTATTATTAGCTTACCCACATGTTTCATGTCAAAACATTTCCTATCATGTTTAATTTACTGTACACCCGACTCGTCCGTATAATTCTTGCATCTATACCTCACTTGACATCATAATTATGAATATCCAATAATATTTAATTTGTTGATCTGATTATGAAATACTACTAATACATTCCATGTTAATATACATGGGATTTGGTTATGATGTGATACATGCTAAACAGCAATGTCAATGTATTAGCTAGGCGCTGCATCTTTCTTTTTTTTTTTTTTTTTTTTTAAGTGAATACTGGATCTACAAATGGTCCCAATAATGCAATTAAGGAATTTCACATGCACTTAATCCCTAATAAGAAATTTCTCAAAAATATTATACACACTGTTGTTTTATCCACAGCACGCATAGAGAGTGAAACGTGAAAAGTGTCGCTTCAATTCCAGTTAGGTGTCATAAATCGTAACATCCCCAACCGTGGTCGGAAAGACGACCGCACTTCATTTTTTTGACCAAATTTTGAAATTTTGACTAATAATGCCCAACCTTTGAAGACCCAAAGAAAACACATACATACAATTCATATATTAATCGTTACTTAATACTATACTGTATGACACAATTTCATTCAAATTCTAATTCTGACTAAAAATGCCTAAACTCTTGAGAATATATGCTGCATTTCACCCGCAAAATAATTAAACCATGAAATTAAATGAGATTATGCAAATCTATCTAAAGTTTCGGAGGTTCCAACAAACTCTGTTAATTAGAATAGTTGTATTGGCCAATTTTGTTGTTATTTTATTTTACTTTTTAGTATATGCTGCTTTACAACTTAATTTTGTTATTTATAACTACATATCTACTTTTTTTAACGTCGTCTAAGAATACTTGAATTCGAGACCTCTTACAACGAAAATGGTAATGTCATATGAGCTACATTATGCATAATAATATATCTACTAAAAGTGATATATATTGCTTAAACATAATAAACGTGTAGTTAAATATTAGTGCAAAAACTTTTACATGATTAAAGTTGTTATTTGATTATTATGGGGTAAATTATGTTTAAGACGGATATATAAATTCATAAATGAATTTCACGTTTGACTATCTACAATATTTTACATTCTACATTTGTTATTTGTTATGTAAGTAAGAGTTCGAAAGCATAACCTATGTATATCAAAACTAAATTGTATACATATAAATCAGAAAACTAGTTTAATTTGCATTTTGCATCGCTGAGAATATATATAATTCTGCCTATACTCACTGCTAGCTTCTTTTATTATATTTGCAATAGCCAAATTAAACACACGTGTATGCATGTGTATGTTTGTTTACACAAGTAACTCTAATCAAACAGATAGATAGATAGACGACAGAGTAACAACTAGCATAGGTTCAATCCATTATCTGTATACAATAATTTAGCTTCCTTAAACCATCGATCTTGCATTGTGTCTACAGCATACTTCACTTCGGGATTCCGTGGTGTAAACGCAGCATTCCATTATTAAATTATATATTATTAGTTTCCATATCGAAAGAGGGTTCTACTTGGTTAAGATGTCTAATTAATTTGGTCTACCATACCATCCATGCATCTTTTAGTATAATTTTTATAAGCTCTAAATTTGTAACATATCATTGTCAAAGATAGACTCAAAAACTACATATATATAATATAATCTTTGTGCATTGGCAATATTAATAAAATACCATGCTCATCAGCGTTATTATGTTTTTTTATATATATATATATGTTATGTAATGTAATAATACATGCTTCCAGTGCATATTTTGATTGACTTGACTTCCACAAACCTTAAAGAGACTATAAAATCATCGCATCAGCTAGATTTTGTTCAGAATTATGAATTCTTCAACGCTACCGCTAGCACTGTTCAACTGGTGGCTACACATGGCCCATACACAAATGATTATTACTAAGAAAATCACTTTGTTAAATCATTCTGAAATAATATGTATAATACTTTTCTGTTATCATTTAATGATATTGTTGTTAATATTTATTTATTTTATTGGTTTAAAATTTTGAGCAAAAAATAGTTTCATATAATTAAATATATAGATCATACTTAAAAATATTAAATAAATAAAAATATTTGAAGTTTACGTCAAAAATTTTTTTTGACAAATGAAAATGAGACTATTTATATTCAATAAAATAAAAATAAAAGTTTTAAAATAATTTTCTATTATAAGATTGAAATCATTTCAAATATACCCAAAAATATTGATGCTACTATATTTTTAGCTATTAATTTTTATTATATATATATTTTATAACTAAAATTAATTAAGATTAATCTCTAAAATCTAATCATCGCTTGATTTCGAAATATATAGAAAAGGCTTCCTTAAGATTTAATGGATCGGCCCTGCGAAGCTAATAACAAAGCATATCATTTTGATTTGACGTTCGTGATTTAGTGGCACAGATATATGTCTCTCTTGCAATTATTTTGCTTTTTTGTTATACACCCAAATCTCCAATATATCTAGAAATTAACTTACATATACACACAGCAGAGAAATTCAAACTCCAACATAATGTTTAAGCAGACTAAATCAATCTAAATTAACGAGAAACCACACAACTAATAAAATAAAAATATACGAATGAATGAATGAATGATGGAGGAGGAAGAAAGCTTCCTCGGGCATGAGAAAACAAGCAATTTTTTTTTGTCGTACATTATACTTTAACAGATATTGACGCGCGACGACTAATAATTAAGCAGCAATAACAACACTAATAGTATTATATAATTTGTGTCATGTCATTGATGTTATAGAGGGGACGGCATGATTGATTAAGATGAATACGGTAGAGCAAGATAGTGGTCACTTTACTATCAAATTGTGCCATCATCAGCTCTTGAAAAGTGACATAAATTATATATTAAAAAAAGTCACTTATACTGTATAAATATAAATGTTAAATATTAAAAAAAATGTATCGATCAATATTTATATATTATTTTAATTTTTTTTAGATATAAAAGAATTTTTTATATCTGTATGAATTTAAATTTGTATCGAATAACTTTTCTTGAAAAAATATTTTTCTATACAAAAGTTCTTGAAACATATGATTACGTACGATTCTGTATTTGTATTTGTATTTGCATTGTGTGGGATTATTTGAGAGAGCGAGGGAACTCTTTCGATCATTCATAAATCATAACCCACTTTCCGGATGCATGAAATTAATTGGGGGCAAGAAACACATGCATGTCTCTGATTTTCAAGTCTTGTTTCTCAACTTCAACTTTCTTAACTTTATGCCGTGATCAAGAATCAATCCATCGCAGCTAAGTATGACTAACTAGTAGCTATATAATATGCATATGATGCAAAGTGGAATTGATGGTGCGTGCCCGCTTTGAAAACTTTTTGCTTCATCACCAATAATATCATACCCATATCTTTTCCGGAGATATTTACAAATGTTATATATATTATTTTTGGTACTATTTTTTAAAATCAAAATGGCATGACCAAAGTAAGCTAATTCTTCTCATTAACTGTCCTACTATTTTGTTTAAAAAAGTAATACGTTGTTAATTATTAATTTGGATGTTGGAGTTGAGGTTATTAATTAGTTTCTTAACTCTGATCGATATCCATTATATAAGAAATTTTAAAGTAAATATTAAATCTCATAACAAAGACAACAAGTAGTTATTAATTAGTTGGGTGGTGGCGGTTGTTAGATAAAGTGAGTGTTGTTAATAATTAAATGGAAATTTTGAGACGTGATGGCGATGCTCTAAATTAAAGTAAAAGGGTTAACTAATTAGCAATTACAATCCCCTGAGGCCTGAGCCTCTGTTGTATTATGCACAAAACACATTGATATAATACTAACCCATGCATATGGCATTATATATCTATATAGAGAGAGTACGCAATGAATGGTTACTGAAAAGTAAAATTGAAAAAGCATGGATGGAAATAGGAATTATATATTTGGCGTATTGTAATGATCAGTAGAAGCAGAAGCTTTGTGGTGTGAGGTTCTGTATTGGTAGGTATGTGCGGAATACAAGAAGATGCAGAAATTGAGTAGGCTGAGTGCGGTTAGAAGCCAGTAAAAGTAATCAAACCTGGCAGTATTGATGTTCTGTGAGAGCCATGAGTGAGTGAGGGATTTGACAATGCTGTTGATAATGGTGGCTGCAAAACACCCTAAGCCACCAGCAAGTGCAGCATATGCAGAGCCGATGCTCTTCATGGCATCCGGAGCCTCCTCGTACAGGAATTCCAGAAGGCCCACGATGCAAAACACCTCTGCCACTCCAATGAGGCAGTACTGTATTAGAAGCCAGTATGCGCTTAAATCTGGCATCGGAGTCAGGTAGTTGGATTCAAATCCATGCTCTATTGCGTAGTTTCTCCGGTACTTCTCCAAGACAGCGGCCCAAGCAACGGAAACGATGGAGACGGCAAGGCCGATGCCCATCCTCTGGAGCTGGGAGGCGCCGTGGGGGTGGCCCGTGATGCGGCGGAAGAGGGGCACGAAGAGGGAGTAGTATAGAGAGAGTATGAGGAAGATGCTGAGGCCTGGGAAGACTGGCATGCATGTAACTGGGAGCTTGAGATGGCCCAAGTGTGTGTTCATTGTGTATGCTTGCTGCACTGAGAGAGTTAGATACTCTGTTAGTATCACATTCAGCATTATTGTGGATGCTGCTATTGGGATCAGCCTCATCAGGATCTTCACCTCTTCAACTTGGGTGACGCTGCACAGCCTCCAGGGGCAGGGGGTCCCGCTCCCGCTCCCATCTTCCTTCAAGTGCAGAGCAGCCTTGTCCAGAAACCTCAAGTCGTCCGTGTGAGGAATCTTTCTGCTTCCCTTGATGGCAGAGTGGGTGCCGGGGACCTCGTACAGGCCAAGGAAGGCACCACCGCTTATTCCAAAAGGAACATTCCTCTTTCTGAATGCAGCAACCAATACCTGAGCCACCCTGGTGAGGGGGCTTCCACCTGGGAGCCTGTGCCTGTACAAGGGGGTCCCTATGAAGAAGAGCATGTTGGACAATCCCATTGCTATTGCCAGACACCCAAACGCAGATCCCCATCCATGCTTCATCTGGACATACACCACCACCGTGAAGGCCACAATTGCACCCACCGTCACCGACAGATAGAAAAAGTTGAAGAACCTGTCAAGGTGCTCCTTGTAGTTCTTGCTCCTCTCCTCGAACTGGTCTGCTCCGAAAGAGGAGACGCATGGCCTTATCCCTGCGGCTCCAAAGGCTGTCATGTACAGGACCGTGTAGAGGTAAGTGATCTGCCATGGTTTTGCAGGGTGGCACTCCCCTAATAGGAGGGCCACCTGGTCACATCCCTCCTGGTTAGGGATAAACATGCTCATTGTTGCGCACACTGTGATTCCTGCCAAACCGGCCAGATAAATGCTACTGAAGATGGCTATTGTCCAGTATCTGCCCAGATATGCATCGGCTACAAAACCCCCCAATACTGATGACGCTTGTGATATCCCCAGGAAATTGTTCACTGCATTCGATGAAGTGGTGAACGGTCTGTGCATCACGTAGAACATGAACGCCACCATGTTCACTGATAGCCCGAAATATGCCATTCTTTCTGCCATCTCGTTCCCTGCCACAAACACACCCCAATTAATTCATAAGCTTATATTATTATATATTCAAAATCCATCCATGGAGACTAGAGAGCAGAGAGTAACCAAAAATGAAGAGGGCAGCAATCCAACCACCAGTCTTAGAAAGGTCAAGAATGGATTTGCCATGGATATCCACGGGTGTAGATCCAGCTGTTATTGTGTACCCGCGACCAAATGCCAATCTTCTATCCTCAGACTCGATGAAGTGAATCCCCAGCTTCTTTCTGCTCGTCGCAATTGGTGTCCCCAACCTTACTTCCTCCGGTGACTTGATCTCTGATGAATCCATCTAGATAGATCACTTGTGCTTCATACCTTATAGCTCCACCATATATACATTCATCACTTGGTTTTCCTTCTTACCACCAATACAGATGGGGAAGTAGCCGTGTATTAAAGGTGGCTCAACTAACACGTGGAAACTGCCCAAGCTCAATAAATGGTGAGCATAGTACACTCACTACACTCGATCACTTCCTACAACATAAGTGGAAGCCATTAAATGCCATCAATTTATGGCCACCTGCTCGGGAGGCTTATATGCTCCTACCACTACAACTCAATTAATTCATTCATTCATTATTGCTCCTCTCCTTCACTCCTTGGGGTTCCCTTTCCATCAGCATGAAAATATGGATACACATAAATTATTCCCTTCTCAATTGGGAGGTTGGAACTTTGACTTGACGGAATATACAATTCATGTCTGTCTATTAATTATCCGGCTTCAATCATCGTCACAACTAATTGCTACATATTTTCTTCTTTAATTGGGGGATCGCGCGTTATCATTGTGTGGTGCCTCTCCCTGGACCCTGGAGGGGCTGACTATTATGTGGTAGCAGAATAGCAGTTGATAAAGCTCACCACTGCTTTGCCAACACAATGATTTTAACACATCCATAGCTAAGACAATGTAACATCACCCCTCTCGCTTCCAACTTGTCCTACCATACAAAATTGTCAATGTTTATTTCAAGCTAGATTACTCTCATTACTTACACACATTGACTTTTTAGTTCAACTTTATTTGTGTTGAGGTGGAAACTGGAAAGAGAAACTTGAATTATATTATATATTTGTGCAATTTGAAACTCTTGTGCAGAGTTATACTTGTATGAAAATCCAAATTGATGTAATAAAGATATTTTTCATTAGTGCAAGATTACAATAAATATATCATTTCTAAACCCGTAAAAAGGGAAACAGAGGTTGGTTCCTCTTCGGGACTACCATTTAAACAAATACTCTCTTATTGATTTTAACAGAAATTTTAAATGACTAGTAGTATGAGCAGAATAGAGTAGAATTTAAAAACAAAAATTACACTCAAATCTGAAAGGAACAAGAAGCGAACATTCCCCATTTTATAGTGATTCCGAGAAGAGCATGCAACCCACAGCCACGGCCACTGCCTTTTATTAATCCATAAACGCAAGCATACATTTCGACGACACTAATCATGACCTTCAACACTTTAGCTGACCAACTTCAAAGAGTTTGCCTTCTCTTGCAGGGAATCCAGGAGACTGTCGAAGCTCTTCTTGAAGGAATCCACCCCTTCTGCTTCAAGCTGGTTGCCAACAAAGCCCCAGTCAATACCCAACTTCTGCAGAGCATTGTATACCCCTTCGGCTTCTGATGCATTCGAATCTATCGTCCTTGATACAGTGCCATGATCGATGAATGCTTGAAGGGCTTGGTCTGGCATGGTTGATACCTGCAAAGGAACAAGGTAATGCTCTGATCACGATGAGATGCAAAAAAATAAAAAAGATTTAGTTCCAGGTTCAGGGAACTTTGATTTCGAAGTAAGTTGTTGGAAGTTAAAACAATCAAGACCAAGATAGAAGTCCATTAAAGCCGGGATCAACTCCATCATAAGTTCATAACAATAAGCATGCAGATGCTTAACAAAACAATAGCTTACAGTGTCGGGTCCAATGAGAGGAGCAACATATAAGGTGTCAGGATAGGCAGGATTCTTGACACTGGTTGATGCCCAGAGGAGCCTTTGCTTCTTTGCCCCCTTCTTAACCAAAGCCTCCCACCTTGGACCAGAAAATTTCCTTTGGTAGAGCTGATAAGCCAGTGCTGCTTGGGCTACTGCAGCCTATAAAATTCAATGGGCTAAGGCATGAGCACATTTTGTAAGATCCAGCGGTAAAATCAATCCAAACAGAACAGGCATGATGAGCAGTTACCTTCCCACGTAGATTAAGAGCCTCAGGGGTGCCAATTTTCTCAAGCATCTTGTCAATGAGAGTGTCCACTCTACTAACAAAGAAAGAGGCAACGCTTGTGACTCTGGAGAGGTCATTTAGGCCAGATGCCTCAAGACCATCCAAGTAAGCATCAATAACAGCTTCATATCTTGAAAGG